>JAUZND010033302.1:0-22496 GCA_034780555.1 Coelogynopora nodosa
TAATTTGATCAGAGCTTTAGAAAAAGAAGAAAAAAAATTGGTGGAGGGGGTAGGGGGGGGGGGTAGGTGTGGGGTCTATTTTTAGCCGTGACTCATGAATCTATTTATAAGTGTGGTCGAATCCACTCTTCCTATACTACTCCTATTATCGTTATAAACTCAAATTTAGGAAAATTATCAGGATATAACCATATATACTAATATTGACCCATTTACGATATAAATTTTGATCAATGCAACCAATTGACTTGATTACTTTGATTCCTTGATGCTTATTTTCATTCTACTTAAATAAATAAGCTATTATTAGTATAAAATGCTATTTGAGTACACCCAGGAGGGGGGTATAAAATAATTAAATAATAACACAATTTTATTTTCCATGTTAAAATATTTGAAATATTATTAATAACATATTTAGTTTGATAAAAGTATTTTAGCCACTGAGTAAAAAAATGAGGGTCATACATACATCGTTCAATCGAAAACTTAATTTATTTGAAGAAAAAAAGTGTATAGGTTACTGAAAAGCGAGCGCTGACTACAATCCTCCTGAATTCTAATATTTTAATTTTACATATATTTACAAATTTACAATTTAAAGTAAGTACATTTTTTGGATCCCAAGTATTCTTGAATATATCGACTGATATAGTATGGCTTAAATCATAGATTTAAACAAACAAGTATAATAACAGCCATACAATATAGAGCAAGAAATAGATTTCGTACTCTATGATAACAACTATTTATTTAGTTAACAATTACATATAGTTTAAATCTACAGTGGTAATACAATTTTTAAAAAGAAAATCATTGCACTTGCCATAAATATGCTTTGATATAATTATATTATAAAAATATCAAATGGTTTACTTTGTTATGCAAAAATTGTCTATGTATCCAGTGCAATGAGAGCTATAGGTGCCACAATGACCGGCAGTGTATGCATATTATTCTCAACATGTCATAATACAATATGTATTACAACTGAAATTAATTCCTTAGTTAACACTACAGGTACAAATGTTGGCCGTGTATTGAAATTACCCGTTCTATTCAAAACATCCCATCGATATATTGATCTCAGACTTGCATGATAAGTTTGGTTATCACGATATTGTCAGATTACCACTTACATTTGTCTATGGAAATTACATATGCTATATCAATAGTTCATTAAATCTCAGAAATAAAGTTTATATAATCAGTACGCATTTAATATAGGACCGCGTGTGAAGCAAGAATGTTTATAAAGTGGGGCTCATAATTCAACAAAGAGAGTATTTGCCTGTGAACCGGGAATGCTATTAAGGCTGAACTGCTTGAGAAAGGGGATTGAATCCTTTTCTAGCTAATGCTGTTTCAAGTTTTTTCCGAAAAAAACAAGTTTTTTTAAACTGGGTACGTAATTCAAATTAATCCGTATAAGTAATCTGCATGTCGCTAAATATAGGCTTTGAGAGCTGCAAAATAAAACAGTTTATGATATTTGTTTTATTACGGGAGTTAAATGGGAATTTGCAATTACGAATTTTTCTATGCATCAATTACTTTGGTGCATTGGGTATCAATTTGGTAATTTTTCAATATCGTAGTTTGATGTTGAGCTCAAAGGTGTTTTGCCCAGTGTTGACAGTATTAAATGATCAATAGTGAACATTTCGCGGCTGAAAATTATTAATTTTTTGTTGCGGTTTTTATAGAATTAAAACAATATGTTAATATATAATAATATTAAAACTATATAATAAATTAAATAAGACAACATAATTACAAAGTTGTATTAATATAGACGTCTTTCCCTGATATTCCTCAGATGAGCTGGAGAAGGTGTTCTGCGTAGTCGCCCAACACATCGGTCAAGACTGGGTTAAGCTATACCGCAATCTGCCATTCATACCGCCACGGGGCACTGAAAATGTGGACATCGATCTGCGTGAACTGACCCAGTTTGGTGTTGGCGGTGACACCATCGACTGCACTCTCCAATCACTTCGACGATGGCGCCGCTTCCACAGGAGAGCTCGGGTCACCGACATACGCGAGGCTCTCTCCGCCATCGGCCGGACTGACATCCATCGGCCAATTAGACTCATCGGTCATACAAAGGAAAAGAAGACGATTATTGAAGAGAAGCCACTGCCTAAGGACCTGCCACAGGAGTTGATTCTGTGCTATCGGGAGGTGGAACGTTTTGACGAGCTGCGTGCCATGGGCAGAATGAAGCCGCAGTGATCAACCTTGAGTCACGAATTTTACCATGAGTTTAAAAATGGGTTTTGCCTTATGGCGCAATTATTATATGATTATATTACTGTATATATTAGAATATTTATTTGAATACAAAAAATTAGAACAACTTTGGATTAACGATTATTAGCAGAATAAAGAGATCATTACGGCACGAATAATTAATGAACAAGTTTAAAATAATAAAATAAGGCTAAAAAATATTCTTTTCAATTATGTATTTAATTTTTTAGTAATTTTTTATCACAAAACTCACATAATCATTTAAAACAATGCTAGTTTTTTTCTCTTAACTATAAAAAAAGAGGAAAATATATATACGAATTATTTTTCTTAGTTTTTATTATTATAGCTGAAACAATTTTAATCATGGTTTTTCGATGGAAATTCTATTTATTAGTTATTTCATTGATACCAAATTACCTCTTTATGTATATGACAATCATATTGATTAATTGTTTCTAGTATTACGCCATGTCTACTATATATGTGTAGATATCAGACCGTACTAGTATATAGATTTATATATGTATATGACTATATATAATATACTTTAATAAAATAGATATATTTTTTATTATCTCATATAGTGCGAAATATATAGCGCCTAATAAAAGGAAAGCTTATTTTTTTTTATTAAAAAATGGTCTTGTCTGCTGATAGCTGTATAGTTAATTCATAATTTAAACTTTTCTTCTAAAATATTTTTTTCTGCATCTTTTGGTTGCACTTTTAGAATCTAAAAGTCAATCTACATTACAATCAAATTCAACTTTATTTAATGGAGGATTTTCTTGTAATTTTGTTGAAATTTTATTCAACGATAAAATTTTTTGATGAAATCAGTTGTTCAAAAAGTAGTAATTTTAGTTTTAAAATCGGCATATTTTTCGCAATAAAAAATGAGAAAAATGACATTTTGTAGAAAATATTTCTCCTAATGATGATCACATGTAGACTAAATGTCATGAACTTACGTTTTTAATAATAAAATAGTTTGTTATTACCTACTTTTATCATCAAATATCCGTCTTACAAAAAAATAATTTATACAAACACTATAAAATGAATGACTTTAGACAAATGATAATATCATTAAGGTTAAAATGACGTGACCAAATGTTTTGAATATGTTTAAATGTTAAAAACTTCCATGTGGCTAATGTGTAATTTATGAGTTAAACAATACTATTTAAACAATTATAATATATCCGTGGAAGAATTTTTGAATTATAACTCAAATAAAATGTGTTGAATTTTTACTTTCCAAGAAGTTGGAAAAATAGGGATTTTGTACATGTGTACATATATGAGTTTCCGCGTCGATAAACATCAAAATCGTTCTAATGGTAATATTTTCTGAGTTCCATATTTTCTACCCTACTACAACATTTAAGATCAAATGAGATGACCTTACTATATTAGAGATTTCGTAGCCAGTATATATATATATAAAACATTTTAAATTTTCCAATCACATGTTAATCTGGTGAATTTTAATTTAGTATAAAATCAGATGAAAAATGTTTTCAGAAAAAACTTTTGCATACAATCATTTTGATAAAAAAGTTTTGAGCTAAATGAGAGTTTATATACAACATTTTTAGAACAATTTATTAACATGATCGTATCAGATAAAATACATTATATTCTAAAAATAATATTCCTTTCATAAGTTTAACAAATGAAAATATGAATCAATAAATTATCGAAATATATTTTTATAAACTATATAGCTACCTTTCAATTTGTAAATATTCAAAATTTCAATGAAATTATTTGTGTATAAAATCTTGTAGCCTAATATGGCTTGTTAAATCTCATTAAATATACTAAACATAACCAAAATTGGATACGTATAAATAGGCATATTCTGAAATAACATACATGTTTTAATCAGATATAATCTTTAATTTCCATATCAAGTAAATTATCTGGATATATTGTATATTATGTACGCAAAATATTGTGTATGAATGATTTTGAACGAAATGAATTATGTCTAGTCTTTTTCTAAAAGCAATGTTCTTTATTTGATAGTATATCTTGCACAACTATAATGATCTAAAAAAATTGTCAAAATTAACGAAAAACTAAATTTTAGTATACTACCAGAAGGCTACCAAAATTTTCATGAAGATCAGTTATATAAACAGTATAGTAAACCATTCAGTACAAATGTTAAATATTTAGTTATTACTTTCTTCTTGTCAACAATAGCAATTAGCTTGTTTATAGTTGCGATAATGTGTTAGGTACATGAATTATTATCGAGTATAATCTATTATTTACGAATATTAATAGTCACAATAGGAAAAATATGTATATAATAACCAGGGCAAGATTAAGAAAGGGCGTCTGATTACAAGGGAAGCATGATTATGAAAGGATGCCAATTTTTAAAAATCTAAAATTACCTTTTTCCCGCATAAAAAATTTGATATATCATAAAGTAATTAATACATTTCATAAATTATTCATAATATTTTACATATTCTATGTATGTAGGTACATCAATATGGTGAATCAAATTATGTGATGAATTAATATACAATGACAACAATTACTATAATATTAAAAAATTTTACGTGTTAATCATATAGACATGCCAATATTAGTAAGATACAAAAATAGGATGATTGCAAATAAGAAGATAAAAATGTGACCCAAAAATTAATCAAAGAATGTATGTTAGGCTTGTTGGTCCATACATGTCCAAATAAATATATAGATGGTGTGGATGCACCGGGTGTCATCGTTCCTAAGGAAAAACTAATTATAATTTCAATTTGTTTTACTTTTAAAATCTGAAAGTTGTGTTGGAGAATATTCACTATTAGCCTATCTCTGTGTAAATGTAGCACCCCCAATCCACTGAGAAGTTCCGCTGTCATCGATCCACGTGTGCATTATAATAGTGTAAGGCGCCGTAATGCTGAGAACAATCTCTCGCATGGAAACACTTCCCACAGAAATGGTGATGAATACATTTGGAAATCACCGGAAATAATGTAGAATTTGAAGTTGCCAAAACTTCTGTTCATGTCACACAAATATTGCCATTGATTGGCCAACTGAATCTGCCATCTGCTGATCATTGAATGAATCCATCTTTCAAGTTCTTGCTCAAACTCTATATCAATTTCACTGCAAGAATTTTTTGAATTATTCTATGTGAGATGATTGCATTGCTGGTAAATTGCGTGGTATAGGGTGTTCAACAGATATCATTTCTAAGTGCTCCTCGCTAAATCGATCACTTTGTTGCTGCACAATGTAGTCGAGAATAGGGTAGAACATGTTTATTCTTTAATAGTCAGATGCATTTGAAGATGCAGCATTGGCCATGTGAATCTAATGATTTGCAGCTCGGGGTTTTGAAATGAAGATATTCAAAGAATTTTAAATACGCTTCGGCCAGATTGCATACTGTTGAATAATAAATAGTGGGCCATCACTAACGCAACAATAAATTGTGAATCTTCTAACAATCTGATGTATGCAGAGCCGGCATCATAATAATTGTAATCACCATAATAGTTTCTTTGGTGGGATTTAATGAACCGAGAATTAGTTCGTACTTGGCAATCAAGGCCGATAAAGTTGATAATCGGGCTGTCCATCGAATTGAGCAAAATTTTGGAATTGTTTTCTTCTGACCTTTCATTTTCAAATGGTATGCTGATTTGGTCATAATGAGCTGCTCCCAACCCACTATGTACGGCCTCGATGACACTACCAAAAGAAAATGCACACTACTTTGATCTATAAATTAGGTGGTTAACAATAACATTTATGTATTGGATGCTTCTTTTGCCTATGGATGCTTCAGATATTCAGTTAAACATAAAACTCCCGTACTTTTTAAGAATCAGGTAAAAAAGTCCCCACTTAGCTTATCTCAAAAATATTTAAAAAATTAACAAGTGTATATTTTTAATACATTTTCAAAAACGGTTTAACCTTTAGCATTTAGAAAGAAATACATATAAATAATTGTGTTGCCAAATAATATTATATGGACAATATACTCAAATACTCTAACCCAAGTCTAAATTATTTTGTGTTTATTTGAACTTTATTCTCTTGGCAACAAGGAATTCAGTTGAAACAGTTAACAAATAGACATCCCCAAAAGAAGTCCGCAAGGATAAACAAAATTGTATTTATTTGGCTCGATTTAAAAGTCATATACTTTGAACCACAAAAACAGTACAGAATGAAATTGAAAAATAATGTTTTTAAGTCGTGAGCATGTACACAAAGCAGTGTAACTAACAAAGTTAAATATACAAACACAAATGCTGAAGAACACAGCCGAACAAAATCACATATTTTTACTTTAGCAAACCACGAAATTTCGAAAAATGCGTAAAAGTTGAACAAAACATAAATCATAAGAGACACAACTATCTGAATTATACTAAAGAACTCATAACCAGATTAGATAGTCTATTAGATGGTCTGATGATCTGGTCTGGTCTGGTCTGATGCCAATGATCGTTAAATTATACAAGCAATTTACGATGTACTAAACAATTATACAATGTCGCACCTGTGAAGTAATAGATTGACAATTAACACAAGGGTGAAAGTGAACCCCTATAATTCATCGTGGTTTATGAAACCATTCAATTGTGACAACTGTCAAGGGCAACTGTCGAGCAGTAGAAACTACAAAAAATAAACTCCAGCAATACCAACTAGTTCAAGTACTGTAGGCCTATATGATAGTCTACAATAAGATAAAAAACTCAACAAAGGAATTAATCAAGTCATTGTTAGATACGATACAATAATTAATAGTCATACATTCTTTTAATCACTGCCCTTGATAGTTATTGTAATATTCTGTCAAGTCGTGATGTTGCAGTTCTTTTATTACAAATTTTAAACTGTGGCTTCACACTTCACAATTTAGCAATATGGCATCAAAGAAAACACTATTTTAACTTTGTTTATATACTAGAGAAATGTTCAAAATTATAAGTAGATATTTTAGGAACAAAACAGAAATGTATTAATATACTTAATAACGTAAGCCTTGACAAAGACATGAAATTACGAAATATTATATACAACAAAAATAAGAATCAATACATAAAAAATAAGATTTTTCAGTATTGCCAACAGTTGTAAACTGCCTTACAATAAATAATGTCTATTAATAGGATAAGCAACAATTAAATATTTCATATACACAATTCACTCGCACCATTCAACAAACAACAACTGTGACAAAAATTATAACTTCACAATATTACTTCACTTGTGAGAAACCTTTCAATATTCGCAGCAATAGAAACCAAAAAAAGTATCTCCACAAATGCAGAACATCCACTGAGTCTGATGACTTCTCGACAGAAAGATAAGAGATAAGAGGGGGTGTGACGTGCCGACCCCAGCCTGGCTATGTTGTGCCCGCCCAGCTGAAGTAGTTAGTCCAGCCCTGCGCCTCGGGAGACTCGTCCTTGTCCCCCTCGGCGATCAATCGCAGGGTCTCCCGCTCCTCCGCGCTCAGACTGAGCAGTGTGGCCAACACGGCGATCAACTGGACCCGCTCCTGCCCGGGCCTCAGGCGCAGGAACTTGAGCACCACGTTCTTCAGGTACTCACTGCTGGGGGTGTTGTTGGTCAGTTGGCGCTCCTCCCGTTCATTGTTCCGTTCGTGTCGGCGGATCTCTTCCTTCAACACCTGCAACGGACAGCATGATATTTGCATCAAGCTAGGTTATGCTGATTCAATGTGTGTTAGATAAGATTACAAAATAGGTTTTCGTGTGGCTTGAGAAACTTTCATGTTACTGTTTAGTTTTTGCTGTAAATGAGTGAATTTAATAAAATTGAATTTAAATATTCTTTAGTGGTATTTTTCCATTTATCCTACAGGTTATATATAATTTATAATATATCATTAATATATTTTATATCATAAAGTTTAGAATGTGTACATAAAAATTCTAATTTCACACAATGTAGAAATTATTAAGTGGAACATGCGGACTTTAAATACATAATCGTATATAAAAATAGCTGGAATCGGACAAATATGAACAACAACTCTATATCTTATGTTAATAAATTCCGCGCATAAATAATTCTTAACACATTTTCACGGGAACTCAGCAATATTTAGGCTTGAAATCTCAGTATGACATGAAAAAGCAATTCAGTCGAGTAGGATGAGGCTAGATGTCTACCTTGGCCTGTTCAGTGAGGTGGACAACCATGGCGTCACTATCGGTGATGAGTTCTGAGAGTTGATCGATGCGCTTCTGCTTGTTGGTCACCTCAACTCGCAGCTGGTCCAGCAGAGCAGTCTGTGAGGACTGCCGAGACACGGTGCTGGCGGCGTCCTCGTTGGTCGGGTCGGGCTTGTCGCCGATGATGTCCACCTGGTCCGGCGCACTGCCCCCCTCCAGCAGTTGGTCCAGAGGGATGGGGGTAAGGTAGTTCCACTGCATTGTGTGTGTCGAGTAGGAGACAAACAACAGCTGCAGCTAGCTTCAACAACACGACTCATAGATAGACACAAACCCACACTACGTCACTACAGACAGGCCAGCTTTGGTCAAGACTTTGGTCATGTTAAAATGTTCATCATAGAAGCGGAAAAGCGAGACGTTGAGTGTGATCATCGTCTATGTGAGAAGTTTTAAATTAAATATTTCCAGTGAATACAATCAACTAGAATATACTCTTCTAATGCTTTATTAAATTATTTTTATGGTGTAATCTTTAATAATATTTTCAATTTTTTATTTTTAATAATGAATATAACAAACAAACGATTTTTTATATAAGAACGTAATATAAAAGTATTGATCGAATTTTTTAAATTTATTAAAATAAATTATATTCATATAATAATAAGCATGCAATTTAAGAAGGTAAATTTCACCGAAGCGACGGGTAACTGCCTTATTTTACCTGTTTTAATATTTTCGAAAGTTATCTCCCTTAAATAATTCAATTAAACTTAATTTAATTAAAATTCAATTTAATAATTTAATTGAATAACACGATAAATAATGAAATCCTTAGTAAAATAAAACTGTCTGATAATAAATCTACTCTTATTGACTGACGCACTAAAACTAAGCAAAATTATAATAATAATAAATTATTTTAGGTAGGCTACATATAAAGAAACATTTTTAATAACTTCAACTTGCCTCGAAATGATAATATAATTGAAATTACTTCGAAAAATTGCAAATTAATTCAGAAGCTTTCGAGAGTGCTAAACTCAAAATGTAATAATTCTACTGATAGTAGTAAGATGAAAACACAATGGGCTACTTGAAAAAGATGCGCAATGACTGTGGAACAATACCTTGAAGAAGGTGTACAACAACATTGGAGACGGCTCTCCGTCCGACTCTATACCCTACTGAACTGTGTGGATAGGATAGAGTCAGAGATGCCATGGCTAACAACCCACCTTAGTCGCAGTGGAGTCGACTGCGGAAAGACCGCGCACAGGCGTGAGTCTGGGTGAGATGGAGGTGATGCTGTCCAGGTCGGTGCCATCGATGCTGGGGTGCTCCATACCCTCCCCCTGCTGGCGCTCCTGCTGCAGCATGGTGGCTGCCATCCCAGTCTGCCCCACCGGCATCATCAGGCTCTCCTGACATAGGCAAGGGGCCAACACACACTTAAACACACTTTCTCATAACTTTGCCATCTCTAGGCTACTCTCAGTGTTTCTTGTCGGTGATTTATTGGGAAAATCTGGCCGACAAATACAGTATAGAGACCTGTAACTGCTACATTATACAAGTTCGAGGATTTTATAGCAATTACAGGAACATATAAATCCTTTTAAAGAATATTTAGGTAAAATTAAGATTTTAGTAAACTGTAAATAACAATTAAATGACATTCAGTTGACCTCAAATGATCGAAAAGTAGGTATACACATAAAATGATTGGAGATATTATAAAAACAACGGCATTAAAAAAATATAATGATCAAGCAATAAATTAAACATTATTATTCATTATAAATATTTCTTAAATCTTAGTAATGTTGACTTTCGCTTATCT
This sequence comes from Coelogynopora nodosa, assembly GCA_034780555.1. Taxonomy (NCBI): domain Eukaryota; kingdom Metazoa; phylum Platyhelminthes; order Proseriata; family Coelogynoporidae; genus Coelogynopora; species Coelogynopora nodosa. The sequence goes on from JAUZND010033302.1 coordinate 10,303, forward strand.
TTTCAAGGTCCTAATTTATTTAATTAAAATTACAATAGTTAATCCCAATATATACCTATAGTATAAAATATACAATTTAATTAATAGGAAAAATAATTAACTCACTTATAAGTATTAAGCCTCGACCGACCTTCTGTGATCTAACTAAAATCTCTTCTCATAATATTTCAAATATACAAAATAATAATTGAGTAACATAGCATCATTTTAAACTTATTCAACACTATTTTTATCAAGCAATAATTTGTTACCTTATAAAACTCGCTTGATAAAATATTTAAATATGGGCTGAATCAATCAATTGAAATTAAGTATATCAATTGAATCCAACAGTAATTTCCAAAGTCACGCCATATTTTAGGATTCATTTAGGAATTCAAAGAATATATTGAAAGTTTAGAAATGTTCATAGACCAACATGAATACCGTACAAAATCATAATTCATTGTATAGGACGGTATTTTGTTCTTGGTTATAGGTCGATATGGTTAATTAATCGAATATGTAACTGCTAGATTCGTCTCTGTTTAATACGATTGATCTCTGTAAAACAGTCTCTTGTCAGCATAATTATAGTGAATTTTGTATTAAATTCATAATAATATTGTAGTGTAAATTATATAAAAATTAAATTAACCTTTTTAATGCTTCAGTATTTAATCAATTTAGGGTATTTCGCCATAAACACATTGTTATAATACAAAATCATATATCAATCGAATCTTTCTTTCATTACTTCAATAAGCCCACAACAGTATTTCAAAGTATTTAATAGTATACGAACAAATTGTTCTCTGTAACATAATGTATTGACAATATATTGTGTATTATACGTTTGACACATTCTTAAATTAAAAAATTCAAATAATATAGATATTCAAAATGTATATATATAATGAAAATATATATAATACCGGTATGGTGTATCTAATTAAATACAGAACATTTGCAATTTCGAATTTTTAATATGATATTAAACTTAACCCATAATTAATAAATAGCTTACTTACAAGGATTTCGGCTCTATTTTACTTCTGAAATATTGCCCGAGTTATCTAAGCAACACCAGCTGCACCATTTGTACGTAAATTAAAAAAGATCATAAACTACACTTAATGAAGTGTTTACATGTTATGAGAACACACCTTGTATGTGACAAAGTGAGGATTTTGTTGAGCCGGCGGAGAAAGCAGCATTTGATTGCGGTGTTCACGCAGTGTCCACAACTCTTCCTGGAGGCGCAACATCTCAGATTCTGTAGTGCTGAGTTCTGCGCGAAGAGTCGATATTGTCTCTCTGAAATGTGGAGATCAGATAATATATTCGTTCTGAAGATATTATAACAGCTTATAGAGTGTCACAAGAACAAGATATTTTAAAAAGGAAATAATCTAGAAAGTGCATTTTAAATTTACTGTACAACGATGAGAAACTACAATTGGAGCTAAACAAAATGCCAATATTATCTTAATATTTGAAAATACGAATAGGCATAATTGGTTTACTACCAGAAACAGATAAAATCAGTACAATAAGGACTTGAAGAATACGCAATGTTTCTAAAAAATAATTAAATGTATCATGTAACAAATATAGTGTTTGATCTAGTCAATAATCCTACGTTAGATAATATAATATTAATATCAACAATCATTAGTCACATAATACAATCCCGATAATTCATAATCAAACATCGTTCTTTGAAGTTCTCCAATCAAGAAGCTTTCATGGTGAATACAGCATACTTTAAAGTGTTGAAAGAAATTTGGTGTGACCAACATTAACATATCCCATAGCGCAGTATAATCAATATAAATAAAATAATAATAAACAAATATGAAAGATTCAATTACTATGGATTTTTGAATAACGATACATTATTTTATTTTAAAATAACATATCTTCATAAAGCAAATATTTTTTATATAAATTTAAAATGTTGTCATATCGGTCACATTAATACTCATGATAATATTAAAAAAGTGAGTCAATAACTACAGTAGGAACAGTTTTAAAAGTCCAGAATGGAATAAACACAATTCTTAATTGGATGCCTACAACTATCGATTTTTTGTAATGCGTAACAAAGAGAACAGAATGGCATATCAGAGGTCTGACTGCGTCCCAACAAGCATTATGATATGTATTCTTTATTTAATTGTGATCACAACCACAACCACAATCACAACCACAACTATTTTATAATAATTAATTAATCTATTTTATTTTAGACATAAAAATATAGCGACAGTTTGTTTTGATAATGTTCAGAACAAACATTATATTCAGTTGAATTTGCAACTGACAAACACACTGGCTTACTTCTGCTCCTGTTTGATGCTTGCAATTTGTTCTCTAAAAGCGCTCGCCAAAGTCTCATTTTCAGTTGACAGCTGTTTGATCGTCTCCATAGAAACCGATTCATGGGCACTGTTATCGATCGACACACGATCAAATCGGTCCTGCCACTGGCGCTCTTTCATTTGGCTGTCGAGACCCAGCTTCTTGTTTCTGGCAAAGAAAACGGTTACTACGGCTATAGGGTAAAGCGTGTAAGATATACATAACTGGTCAACTTAGTTAGTTTAACAATTTTAATATGCCTACATTGATTTAGAAATATGAAAATAAACATAAAGTATTGAATACTTGTTTAACCCAGTTGTTTTGACATTTATAATATAGAGAAACATTAAACAAATAAAAGGAAAGAAACGTCCATCAGACAATTTATTATAAATTTTATTTTGTAATATTCACTTTATTAAAAAATATCTATCAAAGTAAAATTAAAGTACGGACTCAAAATATAATAATTATATTTTTCATATACTATAAACACATTAAGTGCTTATTATTTTATGAAATTAATTAATAAAATGTTACACGAAAAATTTACTTTAAAGTATTTCAATAAACCATCTTCAAATGGATAAACACGAAATGTATGTCAATTTACAATTATTACACAAATATTTTAATACAAACTTTTTTAAATTATAAATGTTACTAAAATTTAAGTATGTTTATACTATTACAAAAATTTCACGGAAACACTATACTGAAAACAGATTAATAAACTAAATTTTGATAAAAATAAATCCTTTTATAAGAAAAATACCTTTCTTCTAAGCGATCAATATTTTGTTGGTAGACAGAAATTTCGTTATGGGCAACAGCTAAGTTGCATTCACTATCTTCCAGTTTTAATTTGAGCTGCTCAATGGCGGCTTCAAGGCGTTCGTTGCGAGCTTGCGTCTCCTCTGGCGACATCACAGTCAGGCTGTACCGAGGCTTCGACTCTTTGAAAGCTTTGTGTGCCTGCGTGGATGAAGGCGACAGGAGCAGAGTGTATAAAGGGATGACCTCACAGGAAAACTTTTCAATTTAACATCAAATTTAAAACAAACAATATTTGAACATTGGTTAAGAAATAGTTTTTCATATTCGAACTAATTAATAAAATTAATAATTTAATATTTCACAAAATTTTAAGTCAAAAATAACTTTATACTTGACAATGAACGTCACACCATCCGAATATTATATTTGCTATTGCATAATTTCACTGAACTTTGACAGGCATCCAAGTTCACAAGCAAATTTTTCCGTAATTTTGTTCAGAAGTTACATTTTTTTAAATATATTAAATAATACCATTCTAAATACTGAAAAATGCAGTAATTCTGAATTCTAAAACCAATCTCATAATTTTACAATAAAACTAAAAAATTAAATAAAAATAAATTTAATCTATTCCTTTCATTCCTTTTTTTTCAAAATATGTTTTACAAATACTTACAATATAGTTAGGTAACGCCAGATTAATTTTTTTAAAATTTAATTTATAGTAAAAAATGTCAAACCTTCAGAAGTGTACTTCTCATAACTAAAAATTATATATCAATGTATATATTTTTTAAAAACATTAGAAAGGAATTTTAAATAAATCAATTTTATATGAAAAAATGAGTTAAACTTTCAGAAATATTTAACAAAATTTCAAAAAAATATGGTCAAAATATAATTTTCGTGACTTCATGTAGTTACCTAACCCCAAAAAAATATGCGGATAGTTTAAAGTAGTATCACATAAATTATCTAAAAGCACCTTGAATAAAATCGATTATTATACTTTTAGTGATTGATACAAATCAAATATTATAAACAATCTTTACTCGTTTTAATCTTACATGCATTCAACCCGAGATCCAAAATAAAGCAAGTCAACTATATACCATATATTAATACAAATTTGATTTGCACATAATAAAAAACAGATATAGATTATTTAAAAAAAAATGTTTAGTCCCTTGATAATTTACTTAAATATTGTAAAAGTAAATTGTACTTCAACTATATAATTTAATACAATGCATTATAGAGTATAAAGTTACACGAGACAGCTTAAGCAATATCCATATTTGGACAAATCTAAAGAAATAAAATATTTCTAACTTATATTTACCTTGAGTTTATATGCATTAAATTCATCTCTTAGTGAATTTCTTTCTTCTTTTGTCTTCTCTAAATCTTCCCTTAGATTCGTGATTACAAATTCTCTAGATTTTGCAGTGGAATCATTGATAGCTTTAAAATGAATTAGTCTACCTTCCAATTTATTTTTATCAGCCGAAATCTGAGCCAATTGTATTTTCGCATTCTCCAATTGAGAATTCAATGTTTCAACCTCTGCAGTTATTTGAGATTCACGACTTTTATGACTAGTTCTTGCTTTTTGCACTTCCGAAAGTTCCTTTTTTGTTTTTACAAGCATCTGTTTCATCTTGTTCGCACGTTCTTCTGACTGTGATTTCATATGTTCGGTCTCTTTCATCTGATTGTGGAGGGTAGCAAAAAGACCTTCTTTGCGTTTGAGTTCATTATCCAGTAATCTAACTTTATCATCTTTAGCATCAAGTTGATCTCGTAAAGAGGATAACGTTTTTTCAAATTCAGCTAATTCTAGGTCCATTACTGTGCTTTGACGCGCTGTCTTTAATGCCTTGTCAAGTTCTTCTTGGAGAATAGCAGCTGCCTTCTCTTTCTTGGTTAAATGCTCTTGTAAATCAGTCAATTCACGTTGTAGATGACTGTTCGTTTTGGATGATGTTAATTCAACCTCATCTTTTTCAGCAATTAAAATATCATGTTGATGTTTTTCAGCCAATAATTCAGCGTAAAGCGAATTAAACTTTTCTTCTGCTTCGGACATACTATTGGTATACTTTTTATCCAATTCTGAAAGCCTTTGAAATAAATTATTATTTTCTTGCTTAAGGAATTGAATTTGCGAAACATATTCAGAGGTCGATTTTATTACAGTTTCTGACTCACATTTCTGAGTTTCCCATATTTGCGATAGTTTGTCTTTTAACATTTGCGATTCCGCATTAGATTCACGTAGGTCTGAAGAACATTTCTCAACAAAATGTTTTAACTCTACTAACTCTTCCAATGAAGCTGCATGTTTGTCTCTTAATGAGGATAGCTCATTGCTTTGTTCGAGATCGATGGAACAATTTGACGAGGAAAGTTCTACAATAAGGCGCTCTTTAACCTCTATGGCCTCTGACAGACTAGCTTTTTCACTACCAATATGGGTTAAATCTTCTCGTAATCGCTTGTTTTCATCCTCTGATGAGCTTAATTTTAACTTTAGACTTTCGATTAAAATCAACCCAGTATCCATCTCATCTTTTAAATGTCGAAGGGATTCTAACTCCTTTTCTGCAGAATCATATTTTGATTGCATCAATTCCATTGAATTATTCAATTTTTCATTTTCAAGTAAATAAACATCAGTTTCATGTTTAATCGCATCAATCTTTTCTTTATCAACTAAAGAAATTTCATTTAATTGTTCTTCAAGTTGCCTACATGTTTCTGTTAATTCATAATTCGTTTGAATTTTCTCACTGAGTGTAATTTTAAAACAATCAGTTGACTTTTTCTGATCTGTTTCTATTATTACGAGACGAGATGACACTTCTTCTAAATCACTAGCTAGTGTATCCTTCTCGTTGTTTAAGTCTTTTAACTCAGTATCCCTTCTATCTATTTCTGATTGTAACATGTCCATTTCATGTTTGAGTATTTGTCGTTCTTCTTTGAGAGAATGCACTTCGATTTCTCGACTTTCACTGATGGCATGAAGTTGAAGTTCAATGTTTTCAAGGGCGTTTTTAGCTTCTCGAGCTTCTTCAATAAGATTAGCTTCTTTTTCTTCTGTTCTAGTGCGTAGTTCTGTCATTTCAACCTGAAGCGCATCTTTCTCAGTTTCTAAAGCTCGAGCAATGTATCGGTTATCTTCAACAACATCTTCCATCATTTTAAGTTTTTGACAATTTGTATCAAGTTCATTTTCATGACATTTTATTCGTTCTTCAAGAGCGCGCTTTTCTTCATTATAAAGAGTCTTCGCACTTATCAGAGATTCTTCTGAAGTTTGTAAGAGTTGTTCTAATTCAGTACATTTAAGAGTCATGCATGACATACCATCCTGTAGAACAGTATTAGTCAATAGCAGATCAGACTTCTTAGATTGTAATTCTTGAACTGCTTCCATGATCGGCTTCACTGAATCGAAAGTATTAGGATTTTCAATAAATTTAGAATTGAATGAATCGCAACAGTCCCCTTTGATAACAGCAATAAATTCGCTACAAAATATGTAAAACAAATTATTATCAGTTTGTTCCTCATTTGTACTATTTGAGCTCGTAACATGAATTACTTCCGTCTTTGTGGGACTACGTAGTTCAACAATATTTTGCTCCAGTTGAGATATATATTCTGTTAGACTGTTTATTTTCAATTCTAGTTGTTTACATTCCGGCGCTGGAATATCAGCTAAATCACTGACAATGTTCGATTGATGTGACTCCTGCACCAATGTTTCTAACTCCATTACTTTTGCTTCTTTATCTTTTATGATTTGTTCTAACTGCTGTATCTGAGCGTTGATTGATGCCTCTTTTTCTGAATGTAAAGAATCCTGATCAAGTATTCTACGTTCAACTTCTTGTAAAGAACTTACTGCATCATCTCGTGATTGTTTAATTGCGTCTAGTTCTTTTTCCATTTTATTTAAAGCTAAGACATGCTCATCTTTTTCTTGTTCAAGCTGATGCAACCGTTCATTTGTATCAACAAAATTAATCATTTTTAGTTCCATTTCTGTTATAATCGCTTTACTTTCAGTCAACCTTGTGTTAAACTGAGAAGTGTTATCAGAAAGTTTATTCTCTATGTCTTTTAATGCGTCATGTAATTCTTTATTAGCTGCTTGTACATTATTAAGAGTATCACTGTTATTTGCTAAACTAGAAGAAAGTTCATTTTCATTTTTTTGTGCGACAGAAAGATTTACTTCGAGTTCTTCTCGAGCAACATTTGAAGAATGCACATCGTCAAGAGCTATCTTAAGGTCAGCTTTGGAGGCAGCAAGTATCTCAACAAACTCATTGTTACTTTTTAAATGTTTGGCAAGCTCAGTTTCTAAATTAAGAATTTTTTCATTTAATGCAGATTCGTTTATCTGATTTTCCTGCAGTTCTCCAACTGTCAGACTCAGCCTCTGAATTTGATTGATTAGATGTTCATTCTCATCTTTCCCTTTTTTCAACTGTTCATCAGAAGCCCTTAACTTACCAGTTAACTCAGAGTTTTGTTTTTTTTCTCTGATGACAAGTGCTTTAAGTTTTTTAATTTTGTCCTCTTGTAATCGACATTTTTCTGGCAAAGATGCCTCTTCAGACATTTTTTTCTAAACTTTCTATTTTTGTCAAAACTGAAAAAGTGAATAAAATGTTTTAAATAAAAATTAATTAATGAGGTGGACTAAAAAGAAAGTAAGATCAACAACATGACAATATTATAAATAAAGGTTACTATTAGTATGAATCAGTTACACAACAGAAACGATTGTCATTGTGTAATTGAGTCCCACTTTTTAATCATTTTTAACAGCAGATATATATATATATATATTTTTTTTAAATTTCGAAATTAGACTATATACTCTTGAATTTTAGGTTGAACTCTGAATTTTACTCAAATATGCTGTGTCTAATCCTGAGCACTGTATGGTCGCCCCCTCTTCCATCTATTTACAATTATAATAATAATGTTTATTTAAATACAGAAGCTTCAAAATTAATTGTGAGTAAATAAAACATAAAATTAAACAATGAAATAATTAAATTAATGAATTATACTAAACAAAGACAAACACTAAAACATAAATATTAATCTATACATAGATCATCATCATGGATAATATAATAATTATACTAAAATTGGGAAATACTTATATTATCACAAAACATCTACTATTTAGAATTAAAAAATTTAATTTATATTTTTATATAAATTTATATACATTTTAGTGAACTAAATAAATTCCTCTTAGTTTATTATTCACAAATATTAAAAGAATACAATAATTACAACATACTAAAAAAAATGTCACAGATGACTATCAAGCAGTAACATAAAATAAAATTTTAAATAGTAACTATCACCCACAATATTTTAATAACGTTGATAATTTAATCCTCCTTAAAGTGTGTCATTTTTAAATCAATATACCAACCAAAAGAAAAATATGGTGAATGGTGACACACAGCAGGCTATGTGAAACCTGATAACTCATACTATGTAATGAAAGTATGCTGTTCAGAAGGATATTCTACTAGCAATAAGGCAATTTTGCAAACATGTTTTGTAAATAATAAAATACCAATGTTTATATTGAATCTGAAAGTATCAGTATCACTCCAACCTAGATAGTCTACAGATGATATCCGACATAAATGAGAGGTTAACTCTATGAAGGTTAATTATTTTGTTATTATGAATGTTTCAGAATGCTATTATATAGAGTGATCTATGGTGAACAACAAATGATTTATATTTGCCATGATTATAGATATAATAGAATATAGTGATTTAAAATGATTTATAGAACTTGTTGTATATATGATGATTCACATGTCCTTCCAAATGCAATTATATTATTTATATAGATGATTAGTGTATAAATCCACATTTTAAAATACTAATAACAAATTTATTTAATCAATTTGAAACTGAAATACATATCTAAAATTGGTATAATTCCACAAATATATGTATAAATTTAATTACATCTAGTTATTTTTCCATTTCATTTAAATTACAATTTTAAGATGTCAGTCATGGCAGAACACTACAATAAATGCAACAATATGCTACCCATACCAAAAATTCCTTTTACTGTAAGAATAGAATATGCTAAGGATCACCGTGACAGACACATTAAAGAAGCTATCCACATCTGTGATGATATGCCAACAATTAATCAGAAGCATGGATGGATATCTGTATGTTCTAAATTTTCGATTTTATGTATAATATCTATCTATAGTTATTGACCTACTTATCTATACTGCCTATGGATTTTTAAGATTGATAAATTAAAATGTTTCCAACAATTAATATATAGTCATTTTGTTTGAACTTAAAATATTTTCACATATATAAATTTAGTAAATTACAATAAAAAAATGGTTTTTAGCTATATGAAAATTTTACACATTCTAAAGTTAGCTAAGAACATCAGTGTTGCTACCAGATTTTGTATCAATAATTGCAAGTCTCAAAAAAGATTGAAAAAATGCATCAAAATTACTTTTTATTAGAAAATTACAAAATATTAATTTATTAAAAATTATTGTATTATTTTTTTTTAATTCAATATATAACATATTTTGTATATTTAATAAAAAATAACTATTAATGCTTTGTTTTATTGCTTTAATTTAATCTTGCTGGTATGTCTTTGGTAAACCACTCCAATTATACCAAAATTTGTCAAACAAAAAGTACTCATGGCTTCTACTCCAACAATAATTTGCTGGTAGGCTGTTATACTAGGCAATCAATTGCCCAGGTAATATGTTTTTTTTGTAATAAATTGCCTAGTGTAACAGGGGCTTTAGACTGTAATAAAATATATTATAACAACAATAATAAATAATATATTAATTATAAAATAACTAGAATTTATTTTCAATATCAGGAATACAATTATTTATTTAAAATGTGTTCTTTTTATGATACAGGCTGTCTTTTTAATATATCTACAGGTTTGACTTATCATCATATTATATCTGCCCTGTTTTACAGAGTATAAGCTATATTTAGATTACAAATGTTTTAAAATATTAATATTTGTTATTTAGTAACAACATAATCTTTCTGAGTCTTGTTTCACTTTTCTGAAGATTATTCCTAAACATTTTTCAATAAACCACTTTTATAAAAAGTATAAAAAAAATTAAATGACTTTGTTATAAAATGTTATTTCTTATTTAGCAGTACTAACATATATAATTTCTGGTCTAATTTTTATTTATTTTGTGATAGTTTTAAGGAATTAAATACATTTTAATTATATTATAATTAATAGCTGCTTTAAAATTAATTAAGTAAATAAATAATATTCAATTAATCTATAATAATTATAAAACTATAATACAAAAGTGATGTACACAAATCAATATTTGAATTTCTAATATGACTATTTATGTATAAAATACTTTTATTTTATCCTATATAGTATATTTAAATAACAATGTCTATATATATTTATATGTCAATGTATATAAAATAAAAAAAATTAATTGTTGTGGCTATTTGTCCTTGGACAAAGATTTTTAGATTCTGGTTCTATTTGTCCTTATTCTCCATATATGTGCACAATATATATACATATAAAATATAATGTGATCATTTATCTGTGTTTTTTCCTGAGTTCTGCATTTTGTTGATTTTTAATGTACAAAACATATATTAATAATTAATTCCGAAATTAATATTTTAAAATTAAAAATAGTGATGCAAAGTCCTAAGTGTAACAATCAAATTTACAAATAAAATAAAATAAATCTAATATGTATATGTATATGTTAGCAACTGTCAGAAATGGTCCAGTGGTTAACTAACCATCAGGTAATAAAAGTTATAATGAAATTAATTATATATTTAAAAAATATATATGGAGATTAGAATAAAAAAATTAATGTTAGAGATTTTCAAAGCATTAGTGAAGTGAATACAATTCTTTTAAATGTTCGTAAAATGTATAGTGAGTGTATCATTATTTTAATTTTAAATACTTAACATTCACCTTATTTTTCTTTCAATGGAGTTTAACATATAAAATGTTAATGCTAAACTTTGTTTAAAAAGTTGGTATAGAGAATGTAATGCTTTTAATTTTTCATAAAATTTATAATTTGCAATTGGTTTGTGAGCCGTCTCTATTTTTAATATATTTGCATAGATGTAATTAAATAACACTTTATTCTTCATAATATTTCACAAAACAATATATTTTAGTCAAACATTATCAATCTAATTGGATGGATTAAGAATTACAATATAAAAAGCAAAAAATAAATTCACATTTTTAGTAATTTTTATTATTTTAATATATTCCTATATCAAAACATTGAAATAATTGTCAATTTTATCAAATATATTTTATTTAAAAAATAACATTTTAGATGAATATTTCATCAAACATTCATAATCAATCTAGATGGAACAAGAATCATCATAATAATGATATATATAACAGTAGAGTATAATACAAAAATTATTAAATTTTATTTTAAATATTTTTACTATAGTTGTATAGAAATAATTAAAATATTCCATATACCTATTCTTTGTACATAATATTTCACAAAATGATTATTTTTAGTGAAATATATTGATTCATATGGATGCATCAAGAATCACAATATATTATGGCAATTACAATATTTTTTGTATTTTCTATATTTTTAATTCATGCTTATCAAAAATGTATTAGTTATTATATTTATATAATTTAACATAATTATAAACATAATATTCTACATATTATTACTTTTTTGTCCAACAATCTTGATATGACATTCACCTATTTCACAGGACAATATTTTTTAGTGAATGATACTAGGACTGTTGGACAAATCAGGAATCACATTATAAAAAAGCAACAAAAAATGTAGTTAAATGTATCTTTCATTCTTTTATTACATGTATATATAAAAAATGTAACAGTTTCTTGATCTTTATACATTATGGTAAGCACTTAGGTCATAAATTAAAATCAGTGTATTTAAACAAAATATTAATTGAAAAAGATAGAATAAGGTTTG
>JAUZND010033313.1:0-22491 GCA_034780555.1 Coelogynopora nodosa
TTGTATGTACAGCAAAAATAATGATTTTCAATAATGCATAACTTAGACATTATTCTATGAATTTTGAATTCAAATAGATTCTTAAATTCTATTTGAATTCAAATAGATATTTAAATCAGCATAGTTATCTAAAATCGGGCTGCGGGACTTTCTTATCTAGTAATGTGAATTTCGGAAAATATCTAAAATCGGGCGGACATCCTTATAAGCGGTATTCCGAGGTGTGCCGTCCAAAATATTCAGTTTTATCAAGGGAGAAAATTATAGACAACATATAGAATAGAAGTCAGACAGGATAACTTGTGAAAAAAATGAATCAAGCTTCCGTGATTACAATGGAGAGATAAAATTGCAATAAATTATTGCAAAATTAGATTTATTTAAACAAACAACGACAACGCATGGGTAGGGTGTTCTACAATTGCCTTGGGGCCCACGACGCTGAACGCACTGCAAGTAATTCGAGAGTTTGCGATAGGCTGGAATGCAGGGAGACCGACTGTTTGGAATATAGTGAAATGGCAGCTGATTGGAAAGGCGAAATGTCAAGGATACTTTTTAAGTACAAAGGTGCAAGCTCATTATTGCTCCATTTATATATAAGGCAACATAATTTAAATTTTATTCTGGTTGAAATTGGAAGGCAGTGTAGGTTTTTGATAGCACTGCAGTGCTCCTATATACATATTCTTAATTTTTCCGGCATTTCTTCTTATTCTTATGAAAATCAAAACAATTGAAGGTAAGCAATAAAAATATCTAATATTTTTTTTGCTTTATTGTGTTGTCACAAACAACACTGTATGTAATATTATATAGAAACACGATGTACGGTAATAATAAATGCAACTCTGCTAAGAAGCAGTTGGAAAGTAATGCAGTAAAATATAAAAACAGGGATCAGGCATGTGAATGACCGCTAGATGGATGACCGCAGTAAGGTGGATAGAAAAAGACATGATTTTCTGTATATTTTGATTTTTGAACAGTTGGCTCTCCCTCATTGGCAACAATTTCATTCACATTCCCTTTAATAACATTAGTTGTAATTTTGGCCACTTCACAGATGGCCTTCAAGCTGACTTTGCTTCTTTCTTAACTTTTAGATACTTTCCTCTGATTCCTTTGATTTTTTATTCAGGTCTTCTAACAATTGTACCATTTTCTGTGTTTTCCCCATTTTTTGGCAGTCTCATGGGATGACTCAAACAGTGTCTTCATCAATTTACTTGGATTGTGAACTGCTTTGAGACGGACACTGATAGTCTTCTCCAGCTTTTTTCATTTTATCTTCTTGTTTTGTAACACTAGTTGTTGATAGTTAGTTTACCCGGGCCATTGTAGAAAACTCAAGAAGTTGAGGAGTAACTGGCAGATTTGGTGTTGTCGAATCTTTTACAGTCAAGCATAATTTGGAAAGTTTTTTGACAGTTTGAGGGTCCAGTGAATACTGCTTATAGTGCATAACATCTTTCGCTGAAAATTCTGTGAAACTGTGAAATTCGCTGAAAATTTCGCTGAAAATATCTCTGAAAATTCGCTCTACATCAGCATTGCGTGTGGCAGCACAATGGTTGCCCGAGCCAATCTTATCAACCAAGGATATCTAGCAGCATTAGCCAAAGTTGTCCAATATGTTATGACATCAACATCTTTGTGGTTGGTGGAGTGATAGTATCTAATGTCTGCAAGCTCCAAACTTCCAAATACCAAATTTAAGATTTGGTCAGAGGCACTTAAATTTACAAAAAAAGCTTTGGCACGATGTCCGATACAAAATTGATAATGAATGAGCCACAGGGTATCATCCGTAACATCAATCTTCTAGTATATATTTGGGGAATCTTCTTTGAGTTTATGAAACGAAACAGATATATAAAAAATAAGTAACAATGTCAAAGATTAGTAACAGTCGGAAAATTCTCTAAAATAACATATATACGGACAAAATAATGTCGGGCATAAAAGATTGTATTTTTCGGGAATACAGCCTTAAAATAAAAAAATTGGTATTCGGGCGTCTGCAGATGGACTGCACTGGTATTCGGGTATATGCAGATATACAAAAAGCCAAAAATAAAGCAACCCGAAAAATGTATAAATCAAAAACGACGAAATTCCTAAATTATCAAACAATACGAATTAGTAGCTGATAAAAATGCAAAAGATTAAACTAAAATCGGAGAACACAAAATCGACGAAAAATATCGAGAGCATAAACAAAAACACAATCTGCCAATATTGTGCCACAATGTTCCCGCTCCATGACGTCATACGGGGACATGATAAACGGAGAGACAGGCGTTGATTGTGAGATTGCGGATTATGCCCTGCCGAGGAGGGGGTTATTCATTCCTCCATTAAGTTCGAGGACTTTTATAAGATGACTTACATAAAAATATTTAGAAATTATTTGATACAGTTGGATGTTATTGTAATTGAAATTAATATTGTTTTTATGAATTTAGATTATGTATTGTAATTATATGTATGTATTTTGTAACTATGAATGTTGTTAGACTTATTCTTGACACTGTCACAGATTGTTGTTACACTGGAATATGTTATATACCTATAACATACCTTGTTTGAAGACTTATTTTGGTAAAGAGAAGCAACATATTTCATTCTTAAATAGTGAATATACCAGTTTAGTCTGAAACGTTATTATCGACAGATGAAGTGCAATAAAAATGACCGCTATGTGCATTATATCTTTGTTTATTGACTTAATGAGATAAAGCAGCAATCATTTTATTATTAATTTATATATATCTATGTTATTTGTGCATTGTATAAGTTTCATAATGATATAGCTGAATAATAATTCACTGGATTCATTTGTTTTTAGTATCTTCAAATGAGCATGATCTTGAGTTGCATTTTTAAATAACAACAAATAAAAGCTACAAACAGAAACAATTTTTAGAAAGTTTTCGGGGTTTTTTGCATGTAAAGAAATGCATCATTATAAAAATCTAACTTTCAATGGTCGCACAGTTTGTTATGTTTATGACATATATTTATTTTAAATACAGTAAATAAAATAATAACTATTTGTTTTAAATTACACGTAATTTTTATTCATACTGGTTATCCCAAATAATTATAATAAAAACAATCAACATTTGGGCATTATTCGATCGGTGCATAAGAGAGTGGTGTATTATTTTATAGGTATATAATATTATATACGTTTTTACACACTCTGCCATATTTATATATAATTTATTTTACCATCTTAGCATGACAGTCCACATAAAGCAGTACTCTCCTGAAGAAAGAATTCGGGATAGTTAGTAAAACATAAAATAGGGTTCTCACCAAACCTTTTCAGGAAAGGTAATTATTCCAATTTGAACCCCCTCCCCTCTCTCTTTTCATCCCCTACCCCACTTCTTTTCCCTCACCCCCCCTTTGTGCAGGTTTGGTTTCCATCGAAATTTTATGACATAATTCGAGAAGATTTCTAAAATATCATCTATACAGGTTGTAGACTACCACTGCAACTTAATATAATAATATGATCTATATTATAATGTATAATATTATCTATAGAATATTTATTTTTCATGTCAAAATCAAAAAGACCTTTATAGATTTTTGTCTAAAGGTAGTAATGTATAGGAATCCCCGTATCTCCCTATGTGCTCACTCCAATCTCGGTGTTGTTGACTAAGACGACGACCTTCGACTTGTGCAGCAGAATATTGACCGCCAGAGTGCCCCCGGTGTCCAGCCCGGTGGCCAGGGCGAAGGGCAGCACGTAGACCTGGCCCAGGGGAAAGGTCAACTTGTTCTCGTAGTAGAGCATCACCTTGTGGTTGGTGAAGCGGTAGTTGAACTCGCCGTACTGGGAGACCCGGGAGAGCGACTTGATCAGCTGGCAGGAGTAGTTGCCCTCCTCAATGCCTTGCGAGAGGTTGCCAACCAATTTGCATGCTGTGTGAGGGTGTTTGTTAGGAGTACGCGGTCCAATGAGTATATTATAACTGTCGATTGTCGGGGTACACTATACTAGTAAAAATGGCAATAGAATGGACTATCTATTTTGGAAATTATTCATTAATTATAATACACAATTTCATACGGTTAGAACATTAAGCAGCTCTTATAAACGAGCGGCCATTATTGATCCTGTATACATAACTACTATGTGAAATGTTAACTTTGTTGGAGTTGACAATGTTGTCATCTATCGAATTACAAAGCAGTTTCCTATTTTGTTATAAATACTACAGGTTATATCATAAAGTACATTTGTGGTGACCACATTAATTTAATTTCGGACACATATTATATAGCACAAAATTGCGTTTTCAAATACGAAAATTATGGATGTTATTTATGTGAATAAATATTTTTGATAAAAATAAAGTATCTTTTTTTAAGTTCACGATTTATTTTTACACTTTATTTTGTCTTTTTCTATTTTATATGTATTCTAATTTTTTTAAATTTTTTATTATAACCCACAAGGACACATCCTAGTCATTAATTTTCAACTAAAAAGCTAAATTTGTTTATACAACAACAAAAAACACTTCCTTCTACTAACCAGTTTCCTCAAGAATTGCAATCTTCACGGTGACACCTACGTTCTTCTCATTGACGAGATGCAAGAAGACCCGCATGGAGGGCCCGGCGAGGCCACTCACAACGACGGAGCAGATTCCCGGTCCTGGGGCGCTGGGGAAGCGCTCGACGGCACCGGATACATGGACAGGACAGGCGGCTGCTGAGTGCTCGACGTTCACCCGTAGAGAGATCAAGTCGATCGGAGGTGAAAAGCTGTGGAGGATGAAGGGTGCAATAGGGACTTGAGTTATTGGAGGAGAGAAAGAGTTATGAAGGGAGGATGAAATAATTATTTGATTGGAGGTGAGAAGATGAAGCGGGGAGAACTTAATTAAAAAAATATATTTATTTACGTTGTTAGCGACGAATCAAGTGGGAGGGGGTGGAAGGGTTGGAAAAGGTTCACACCACAAACTAACAACAGTTTGAATTTCAATATTAAGCCCGAGTTATACGAGTATCCCGGATTGCTATCAGGAATACAGGTTGCGACCACACGGGCATCCGGGATGACAATCCGTAATTCCAGTGAAAGTCGAAATTATTTTAGATGGCTAGCATCCTTGCAATTTGATTGGCTGTAATTTGATAACCTAATACTATAAAATAGCTCATTAAAATAAATATTTATATAAAAATAATATGAGTAATTTGATAATTAGAGATAATTAATATAACTAGGCGTTTATAAACTGTAAATAAAATAAACATAACATTTATTAACATTTTTAACAATACAAAAAATATTTTAATTAATACATACATTTTATGATTGATATCGATTATTAATATTTTAAATATGTTTTATTATGCAAATTATTGTTTTGTAACAGTTATTGTGGAATAAATATCCATGAATTATATATAAATTATAGTATATATAATGAATAAACAAATTTCAATTTTGTACAGCGCTTTCAAACTTTCGGTTTTTATCAATACTACCAATAAAAACAAATTTGAAATTTAATATATTATGATATAGTCTAAAATAGTTATAATAGATGTAATAATCAAATTGCACTGTAGAAATATTTTACAAAATAATTGTGTCCTTTATTCATTCCCATTTGACACAATTATTTTGTACAGTCAGGGGTCGTGCGCAACAATTGTAAAAAAGTATGAAAAAAAGGCTTAAAAAAGTATGATTTTTAAATACTATATTTAAGCTAAAATTACAGAATATAAGTATAAATGTATAGTATCTATGACTATGGTAGTAGTAATAGTATGTATATAGTTATGGTTGTTTAATTTTTTTTCACTGCTCTTTTTTTATTAGAAAGGGAGAAATTAAAAGGGAGAAAATGGTATATTTTTAATAAATAAAGTATAATATATATTTTTGAAAAATGTATAAAAAGTTAAAAATATTTTAAGAAAATGGTATTCATTTTTTTAATATATATATTTTCTGAAAAAGTATGACAAATTGAAAATATCTAAGAATATGCTGAAAAAGTATGAAAGTATGGTGCGCACGACCCCTGACAGTGCAATTTAATTAATACATCTTTTATTGACTATTTAAGACTATATTATTGATTAATATTAGTTATTTTATTTGTCAGTATTATTAACTACCACGATTTAATTATTTTCCATATAACGTTAACATGTTTGCATCCCTAATATTTATAATTTTAAATTATTTTGTTTAAAATTATTCATGAAATTGTTTTTATTAATAGCATTGATAAAGACCGAAAGGTTGAAAGCGCTCTACAATTTTTTGTTGTTGTTTTATTCTATTATACGTTATTTTTCATTATATATACATTTCATATAACGCATGTGCTAAAAGAATCTATTTATATTGTATTATATATAATATGTAATATAATATGTATAATATATTATTTTTTTATATTACTTGGAAAGATTATCAGGATATAAGCATGATATGAAATTGGTAAAAATGGACAAAATTAATTAAAAATTATTGAAACGGCAGAACACTTCAGACTACCAGAGCATTCTGAAAAAATATACATATTACAATACTCGGTGGATAAAAACTAAATTTAAAAAGGATTCCCATAGCGCACACAGAAATAAGAGTTACTGAATTTTCAAGTAAGCCTTAAACGATATTATAGTTTTTATGGGTTTTCTGCAACAGTTATGTGTGCTGAAAATTAAATTCTGTATTGATATTTGCAAGACAGATAGTCTAGCTGTAAAGAATAGTAAATGTAAAGATTACGGAAATGGTAGGATAAAAGTGAATATGAATTAAAATAAAACAACAAATGTCGAACACGCATTTTTACAACTTATTAAACTTGTATAAATCCAGTGTCTATCATTACAATGTATAGATTTTCTTTCCACATCACAATACAACATATTATTAAATAAAATGGTACAAATCAAACAAAATTTTTGTATATTTAATTCTCTTTCTCGGCGAACAAAAAAGTTAACATATTTATTCGATCAAAGTACATTGCATAGTCAAGTAAAAAATCTATATTCAATCGTACCCGAATAAATAAATAATCTTTGAAAGAAAATCTGGAAGCAAAATTAATGTAAAACAAACAACGCCCTATGCTAGAGAAAAAGTTCAAAAGTATAGAGGTGTTATTTTTTAAATTAAATTGTAATAGTAAAGTAAGTAAGCCTCGTCTTAAATAAATTTTACGGATAAAAGACGCACTGTTAATGCATAAAGTAACACAATAGCAATCGGAAGGGTACTATTTCGCCAACGTTAGATGTTTTCCGATCGGCGATATGGGAATCCCTGTTTTTGAAATATTCCTATTTCATCGATGGGTGTCTGGTGACATTTCACAGACATAGTAGCAGGTCTGAGCTGACGCAAGCTACTGTTGCAATCGAATTGTAATGGAAAAGTTATTATATCGTTGATATGGGACCTGTGAAATGGGAATCTGGGAAGTAGGAAACAATATCGGTGAAATAAAAATCTGTGATATAAGACGCTTCGCTGTTATCTATACCTTACTTCTAAGAGGGTACCGTATATAAAGGTGATAAAGCAAAACTGATTTAGTGCAAATCAAAAATAACATGAAACCGAGTCCAAACCACATGTGTTTAAGATGTAGAAAAACGATCACTATAATGTTCAGACACTGAAGAGCTATTATAGCCGACCTGAAGAGATGCTGTTCTTCCGGTTTGAGAACAAGTTCAACCTCGGGTAGGGCGGTGATGGACGGAAGACTGCCAGAGATATCGACTAGCGTGCTGATGAATCGGACGAAGATCATTTGATCGCAGGCTTGAGACTGGAGAGAGTTGACAAGGGAGAGACAGAGGAGTAGGAGGGGTGGGGGGAGACTAGAGGAAACCAAACATGATATAAATGATATATAAATGAGAAAGACATTAATTTTTTATAAAATTTATATCTAATTATTAGGGTGAGCGAATAGAATCTGGGAGAGGGTACGAGACCGAGGTTAGAAAGAGGTAAATTAGATAAAAAATATGAAAGAGACACAGAAAAAAAATTACTGTAAAAGGAAAATAAAATAATTACAAACTGAAAGATGTTTTACACGCTACAGCGCGAATTATGACAATGCGGCCTCACGTTGTTGCAATTTGTGTTCAATAATGGTTAGTGGGTAAACGTGTAACACCTTTAAATCAACCTCCATATTCATCTGACTTCAGACTAATTGACAGATATCTTTTTCGAAAATATTATATGTTTAGGTGTGAAGTTAATATTAACAATTCAATTGAAATTGTAGCGAAAATTACTGAATTTATTTAAGAATCAGATGAGAAAGGAATTAGAGCAGCTCAAAAATTCTTCTGACCAAAGTTATTGAAGCTGCTGGTAATTATTTATAATATACCTTACACTTGATATCGAAACATTAATTTATTACACAGTTGTATATATTTATACTTATTTAAATAATACACATGTTGGATAAAAACAAACTTATTTGTCGGACCCTACATATATATATACAGTATATATTCTCTCCGTAAACTGCAACTATCATTACAAGAGAATTGTAGACATGCGGTCTAAATGAGACAGACTGCATTCCAATATATAATATTTAATCGTGCTTCGAGTACGTAGAGGCTGGTTAAGAGCAATGACGAATTAAAGATCAAAAGTAGTGTAAGTAGGGTTACTTTCCGCCACAACGTACACACTGAAGCATTTAATAATAAAGAAAACGAAGCCACTTGAAAGAGTACATATATTTAGTGTATTAGTTGTAGCAAAGTAGTTATCACTAACAATAATATAACTAAACTGTAATTCAATAATCGTGC
This sequence comes from Coelogynopora nodosa, assembly GCA_034780555.1. Classification (NCBI taxonomy): domain Eukaryota; kingdom Metazoa; phylum Platyhelminthes; order Proseriata; family Coelogynoporidae; genus Coelogynopora; species Coelogynopora nodosa. Next base: position 8,857 of record JAUZND010033313.1, read on the forward strand.
TATGCTAATTAATATAATATTATGATTATAGATTTTGTTTTAAAATTTTAATGAAATTATTATTTTTTAAATAAGAATAATACACAAATGGTTTTCATTAGCACCATTAGCTGTCAATGAAATTGAATACTATACAATCTAACATTAATTATTACCATTTCTATTATTTTATAATATTTTAGTATATTATAATAAAATACATTTGTTTACAAAGCAGTGCTAGATATTTATACAAAAACTAAAATGACAAATGAGTACTTTTAGCGATATGTTTAACTGTTAATAAAATACATTTATTTACAAATCATTGATATAGTTATTAATACATAAACATCAATGACAAACCAGAGTGTCACCATAACATTTCCTTAATTCAATATAATATAATCAGCGTATTAATGCAATGAAATAAATTGATACAAAATACCAAATGCAATATTTTAAAATAAAAACAAAACTGCGATTGTCTAAGAGAAATTGAGACAGCCAATAATAAAGTTTGAACATGCTGAAGACATAGGCGAGACAACAAATAAATCACTATAATAATTTTTTTTGTAAACTTCCTACAGAAACTACGATATATAGTTTTATACTATTTCTCAAGTGACGGAAAAAGTTGATAATAATTGGTGACTTATGAGTAACGATGATTTCACAATATTCGGATCCAACTCGGTACAGGCAGTTTAGCGTAAGTTTACAATCTTAATAATAAAAAAAGTAAAATGTTAGTCTAATATTTATTTGTTAGTATATTTATTGTCCAAAATATAACAAATTACCGTGACCATAAAATGAGACTTATAGACAAGACATTCTTAAAAACCTTACTACTAAGATATATTAAATATAAAAAAGCGATATAGCTTGCCATATGTTATTTATAGCTGAGAGAATAGAATTTGAAGGAAACCCACATAATGATTTTGAAATGGCAGCTTATAATGACTTAAACCAAAAGTGCACGTACGCGTTCAAAGAGATTCATAATGCAAATAATCATTATATTATTTAGCAAAACCGGTTTCTGTATTCTAGAGTTCAAACAGTATACAATAGATATTTTTATCTACACTAACAATATTCGCAAATATAATGGTAACTAAATATGATGTCAATAAACATCGTCTTTGATTTTTTTAAAGAAGTTAAGTTTTTTTAAGTGTGTAAACAATGTAATACTAATACGAATGAAATAAATAACCACTTCATAGAATTTAAAAAATGATATAATTACTCACATAATAAACAAGTAAGCTAATTGTTTTTGGTTATCCATTATTTTAAAAATATTGAATAATCAAAGGCTATTATGAATAAATTGTAATAGCTTCATGCAACACAAAGCAAAACCCAATAATCGATAATCAACATCACATACCAAACTGCTTGCCGGTATTGTCATCGAATAGCCAATCATATACCAGATACCGAGTCTAGGAGTGGAAATCTTGGTGAAGCTGGACTGTGTTTTGTCAATCGCCGGTATCTTGATGACATACTCGTCTGACTCGAGAAGCACGACATTTTCTCCTGGCGTAACGTTGAAGGGATTCACAACGGGTATCGCACCCGGTTTCAGAACTCTGAAATGGGGCACGAAGAGGGGCAAAAATTCCCAAATTAGAAAATTAAAAGAATTTTTTATTATTAAAAAGAGGCAAGCATTTTGACAACATTATTGGTTCATAATCATACTATTTAATGCCAAAAGTAAACATAGAATAATTTACTGAATCTTAACTACAAAGTTTTCTTTTCAGAACTATAATTTTATACTTCTATAAATAACAGATAGTTGGTGAAACAACATGAATATATTTAATTACATGAGAGTTAATGAGAGAAAATAATGGATAGATGTATAACAACTGTGAACACAAAAAAGGGGTAATACAAGTGGTATTCTAAAAAATACCCGGCAATTGTTTCGTACTTTTTGTATATATACTTGTATTTTATGTTTCGTAATCTTAATTGCTCAAGAATAATCTGAACAGAAGAAAAAACAGATTCTTGTAATTTACGTAGGCTACCGTCTATTTCAAAATTACTAACAAATTGAATTGATTTCGTTTGAAAAAATCTAAATGACATCCTATTGAATAACATGAACAAAAAATGTTTGTGTTACCTTGCACTAATGGACCCAAGAAAAAACTGAAGCCAAAAAACTGAAAATTTATAATATAAAAATGGTCTTTTATTAAACCTATTATTTATAAAGTTGGTAGCTTTATATATCTAAGCCAATATTCCTATATTGGACATACAATCAATTCCTAGAATTCGCGGATAAAACAATATCAGGCAGCACTTCGAAATCTTCGATCTGAAAGCCGGTCATACCATTGATTACTGTGGCGCAGACGTCGCCAGGCAGAGAAATGAACCACCTATCCTTGTGAAGTAAACCTATAGAACCTTTCTTTATGGGCATATATGCATATAGTTTTAACCATAGATATGGATTATTTGTTTAGAGAGACAGGAATTCATATCTCTATGGTTTTAACTGTCGTTAACCGTAGGTCGAATTGTATTTTAATAACTACTCTCTTTCATTTTATATAACACAATCATTTTTTAATGATTTCTTGTTTATGATTTTCCCAAGGTATTTCTGTTTTCATTAAGTCTATTTCTAACGTTTTAGTCGGGCCATTACATATATACATGTAAATCTATTGTACTAATTGATTACATTAATAATAATTTCAAATGATATCATTATTGTATTTTTGTACCCAACTAGTTTTTCTATTATTATATGCTGTCTGTTTCGTGATCACTTCTAAAATAATTACTGTGACGAAGAGTGGCTTTCTGCCAAAACAAGTTTTAAAAATATTTAGAGTTTTCGCTTTTTCTGGTGTGCTGTTTAACGAAACTAATTAAAAAGTAAATTACGCTATCTCCACATAGCACATATTTGATAATAATGTGATATGTTATAAAATTAAAGATAGTTGTAGATAAAATCATTAGCGCAACATAAAAAATTAACTAAAAATATACGTTTTTAGTTAAATTGATAATAAATATGTAATAAATAAAATATCTAATTGAATATTGCAAGTATAACATTACTTGAAATCACAATATTTTACGGTTAATATTTAAGAGTTATCGAAGAAGTGTTTATAAGCATTATGTAGTTGTATGAGTTGCACATTGTTATTGTATAGGTAAGTATTTCAACTGCAACGAGTGAGCACAAATAACAAGTTCTTACATACAATACACGATTAACGTAATATAATCACAAGTATTTTTATGCGGTTGATTTCATTGGATAAGCAAGAAAATATTTTTTTACATTACAGGTTTGCGCTATCGTTGGGCAGACATAAAACGTTAACCCCTATGCGGTATCCCAAAGAAAACTACACCTCACAAAGCAAGTTGATAAAAATGACGTACTGTAATACATATTGACAGTTTGTGAAAAAAATATTATCAACAAAAAACAGTATCAGTCATGAACGAAAAAGGTTTACATTAATATAGGGCCTACAAAATGATTCGTTATTCGTTTCTATATCGATTTGATATATTGCTTTTGTCGCCTTGTAGTTTCACAATTTTTTTTCAAGTATAAATTGGTGACCTGTATATAGTGACCAAGTAGATTATATGTAAATTAAAAAATGGTGTAAGACATGGACATATACCAGGACATGGTATAGAAATACGTGACGAAAACAGGACAATTTCCCTTTTAATTTTATATATAAAATTACAATGGTGTATTAACAAAGGAAAATTTAAACCAATGAATTGGTAAATATATTGACAGATTCAATCGACAGCAGTAACAAACATGAAATAAAATAACATATGGAACAAAATAAAACAATTAAGCAGCTATCAGCCTAACGAATCACACAGTATACTATTATAATAAGAAAATATTTACGTGATATTGTTTTTTTTAAAAAGCATGAAAACTCTTGCTTTTTATATAAATCCAACAACAAAACAATTTGTACAATTACAATTTAGTAAAGGCCACTGAACCATTTATGGTTTTCGGTCAATTTATTGAAACACACAACAAAGCCTATATACCAGCTGTTAAATCTCAAGGTACATTCGTTCAACCAAAAATTCCTTATGAGATCGTGATCGATATCCTGGTGCGAAACAAACAGCATAATAAACATAGAGATTTGATTAGTATTGAATTTACGCACGTTGCGTTCCTAATGGTGAAATCCTCCGAATTTGAGCCATCTCAAAATAGTTGAGATACCAATTACGACATAAGGAAAAGATTTTATACATAGTGCCTGGGCTAAATTTCATTAAAAAAGTGTTAACTTTCCTTGACTAACTTCAACTATTAATGTGGTGCAATATCTACATATTTTCCAATAACCGAATTCATCAATTTTGTATTTGGTGTGTGTAAAAGTATGGGCTAGTGTTAGTTTTAGCATAGTTAAGTTAAATATATTAACGAAGGATAAAGCTATATTTTGAAAAAAATATAACAGGAAATAGTATACATTCATGAAATAATGCGCTTTTATGTCTGATATGATATTAAATAAGCCAGATATTTTTCAGAGCGAAATAGTTAGTTCTTTACACCATTATTTTCCTTTTTCAAGAATTTTGGCACAAAGAGAAATTATTTCGTTCTGTTTTTCTGTAGCTGCTTTTCGCAAGGCGTTTGATTATGTCAGCATGTCCAGATTCGATAACGATATATAAGCCATCAAAGGCTATACAATTTGAGTGGAAAGGTGTGGCATTTGGTAGTAGTCAAATACTCGTCTTGCCTTGATGGAGAATCTGTAAATAGATAATAGGCTACTCGAAATACCTTTTCTGTTTTCTAAATGACACTACTGAAGGCCTTGTGAACTGTATGAAGCTCACAAGAGCCGGTGCGCACCAATATGGGGCCTTTGTAAAAAAAGAGGGGTTAAATAAACAAGAAAAAAGAAGGGGGAGACAAAAGAGAAAAAAGAAGGGGGAGGGAAAGGGGAAGGGAAAACTAGGGTAGATGAGTAAAAGAAGGAGAGGGGAAGGGAAGAGGAGCGGGGGGTTCAAATTTGAATCCCCCCTCTCTATGTAAAAAAATGCTGGACAGGTTTGGTTCATATACACGGGGAGCTATATATTCCTGCCAATTTTCTAAATGCTATAGTTTTAAAAGCATGAATTATACACAAGAAATAACAACACAAGATCATTATGTGAAATCAACCAATTAATAAATAAAAAATCAAACAATTTCATAAATAACTGCCAGTTCAAATTTAAAAATTATTGAGAGGTAAAGCTTTACTTTTAAACTTGCTGCAGTATGGCTTTTCGTCTTACTAAAAAGCTTTGAACGACTGCTTTGAAAGTGGAAATGTAGCAGGGCGTCATTAGAAAATATATTAAACATTAATCCTGTCCAAGGTGGAAACATCTCCTTGACAGTAAAAAAATCGGAAGAGATTCAACAGGAAGACCAAAATACAACAATAGTTCGGGAAAAAGGAGAAGAACTGATTGAAAGTTTGCGGTTAAATTCTCAAAAATCAATTAAATGTCTGTTTCAAGGACTGGGTATAAGCCAAAAAAGTTTCAGAAGATTTCTTCATAATCGATAAATTGATACAAGCACTTCATTATGTAAACACAGAGAAAAGGATGCAGTTCACTGAAGAGTTCTTAGATATAATTGGCAAAGATAATGCATTTGTTGATCGCATATTGTGATCAGAAGAAGCTGCTTTCAAGTTAATTGGTCATATCAATATAAACAGCCGTGTCCACTAGTTTTATAAGAACCCAATGGTGTTGATGGAAAAGACAGTACATACACCTTCCTTGTAAATCTTCCATACACTTTTCAAGTTTGGTATTGTCATGTGGAAAAACTGAAATTCCCCGGTTTTAAAATATTGATAACATGTTTCTCCAATGCTCTCCCAGTGTACCACTTTCAGACAATGTTTTTCGGAATTAGAGTGAACTAATTTCAACTGTTATGCTACCATGCAAGGAGCAAGGATTTCCAAATTCGAGCCATTTGAATTCGAGCCACTGCATAAACACTGCATACACTCATATTTCCAAAATTATTACCCTTCCCTTCCCTCAATTTACAGCTGAATATGCCTGATGGTAATCCCCCCTTCCCCCTGTATAACATACAATATTACAATCTTATATACTTCTTTGTATAATAATATGTTTGTAATATAATGTGCACAAATTAAGCTTTAATAAGTAGCCTAAATTACGAAAATCAGTAATATAGTAAAAAATCATGAAAGTTAAAACGAAATATATTAAGATTTAGTTAGGAGATTGGAAGTAGGCGTTACAGTAGCTAACCCTCTTTTTCTTTCCTGAGCATACATACTTTATAGATAAGTCCTAAAATAAAAATATATAAAATAAACAACATTTTAATGGCAATAATACTTTTACTTTTAATGTAGTTTTCTTTGCAAACAACCAATACATTTCGGATATAAATCTTTACCATTCCAATGAAACCCTTCTCTATTAAAGTCATATGGCGTATGACCTTGATTACTTAAGATATTTCAATTATACAAAGAATAGCTGCATTTGCAGGATAGTATCAGCAGATTAAGATAGGAAGTCGTAAAATGTATTTCCAAAACTGAGGAAAAACAAAAAGTATAAAGTGATAATAGTTAATACTGACTATTACATAAATTGTATTTCAATCCTCTATGAGTCTAAACATATACCTTAATTATTATTTCTATTAAAATAATCAACATCAATTATACTTTTAGTATATGTAAGCATACATAATAAAACTAGATATTTGTATAATGGTCTGTTTCATTGTTTTAATCTAAAAAAGAGAGGTTATATTTATCGTGAAACGCTTTGAACCACTGCCAAAAAAATTATCAACACACATACAGAATCATCAATGATACCATTGGCGGATCCAAATGGGCGATGGGGGGGGGGGGGTTGCAACACTCCACTTGGAGATTTAGAACAACTTTTTTATAGGTTATTATAAAAAAAACAAATGGGGGTTATATATAATGTGTAAAATGTACCATTTATTAAGTATACAACTTAATTTATAAATTGATTTAGATACTTTTAAATGCATTCTAAATATTAAAAGCTCAACATTTTCTAGCGTCGATTTAAAGGCTATGCCCACCCCGAAGATTTTTAAAACTTTTCCTACCCCATATATGAGAAAAACTAGATCCGCCCATAGATACTATAAATATAACTTTTGAACCAATTGAAATGCAATAATGGTCATTACAATGGGTCTAGTGTGTATAGTTGATGTAAAATAATGTTTTCTATAGATTTTTCGATCAATTTTTGACCATTATATATGATTTTGACAGAAATGACGTGGCTATCAGTAATATCACATAAATTGTTTAAAATTATTATAACGTTTTCATCTTCTACAGATTTCTAATTGCTGTCTGAAATTTTAGAATTGTTATTCTATATAAACTTTTATTATTAAATTTTCTATATAAATTGCTTTTCCAATACAAACACAATATTCTCTAACATTTAATTTATATCATATTTGTCACATGAAAACAATTTAAATGTTATTGGAAAATTAAATTTTATAACATAGAAGTGCTAACACTATAACATAGAAGTGTTAACACTATAACATATAAGTGCTAACACTATAACATAGAAGTGTTAACACTATAACATAGAAGTGTTAACACTATAACTTAGAAGTGTTAACACTATAACTTAGAAGTGTTAACACTATAACATAGAAGTGTTAACAAATCAATGATTATAATTAGACGATCTAGAACAGTAACTAGTGTGTAAATAGTTTTAACAAAAGAATAAATTAATTTAAAATAAACATAAATTAAATAATATTCTACAATGCAGAAAAATAAGATCTTTAAGATCTAAAATTTAATTCAAATAACTCACACATATATGTCAGGGGTAATGCAGGAACTTTTACTTTTTGGTGATACAATTGATTGGACAGTAACCTGAACATCTTCTGTGACATCTGGGATGGTAAAGGTAGATGGCGAAATCTTAATGGTCGATGTGTATGGCCTGACAATAATCTGTGACAATTGATGCACTTGCGAGTCTGGAAATAAAAATAGTTATAATATATATATATAATAAAATTTGGTCATAACTACTTAATTTCCATATCAGTGTTGCCACACCCCATTTCAAAATAAGAAACCCAGGGAATTTTGAATTTAGTTACTAATATATCAAAAAATATTGCTGATATGTATGTAGACGTATGAAGATCAAAAAATTACAAATTAAGCAACAAGGCTGTTTTATAGTCAAACAAAAAGCACTCATTTCTAGGATATAAATAAAAAGAAAAATCACTTCAAAAAATATAAATATTTATTAATATTCGTAAACAGTTTAATGTTATATCCAAGACATTCAGAGGTTTAAGGCATACCATTTTTTCTCTGATTTAGTGTACAAAAGGAGTAGTTTTGTAGGTCTCCTTTTTAGAAGCCAAAATGAGTACTTTTACGGACTGGGACGGACTGCCAGAACAAAGTAACTGAATAAAAACGACTATTAGAAATTTTATTTTACCGAAATTGATGAGATCTCAAAATACCCATAAATAATCGCATAAATTTAGACTAGAATCGAAACTTGTGGCAACACTGCTATTTCCAAAACAACAACCCCATTCATGTTAAAGCAATAAAATATTTGAAATACTGCAAGGATAAACACACAATGTTATCATTTATAAAATTATCAATGTTATAAATCATTTTAAGATCCATTATCCAAATAATAATAATAATACAGTACTACAGTTATATAAAATATTATATTTTATAAAAGATTGTTTACTTTTAAACTGCATTGGTAAATACTCTAAATAATTTCAGAACATATTCAATATTAAAAAACTAAAATAACATTTATATTAATAAATTTTATTGTAGATATTAAGAACTTAAATTGCAATATCATTATTTAATTACATCAGAATAATTGCTTCATTCCATGGTGAAAAGTCTTAAATTCTGCTAATAAAAAATTATAAGCAGTTTGGCTTAGAAAGGGTCACAATCTGTTTTCATATTGATGAACCCTAATGCATATTAATACTGTTTAATTATGTTAATTCAGTGTTAAATATGATGTTAGTAAGTATATAAGTCGACAATGAAATTAATAATTTTTTAATAATTGTTATAGGAAAAATAAGTAGTTCATATTAGCTAATTAACTTTGGACAAATACATTTTTTCTTGCTATAGCCGTAAAGAAATAAGCTATATCCAGTAAAGTATTTACTACATCTAAATATAGCCTCCTTGATATACGTAAATTATAATTATAACCAACAATAATGTTTAATTTCATGGATGACCCCAGGGGGGTGCTGGTCGTCGAATGACCAAGGGCATTTTTGGAAATTAATGAGCTGGGTGACTTTTCTTTTATTGTAACCTTCTTAACTGTTTACAAACTCTTATCATGATTGAAGGAAATAACTTGTCAAATGTAGAAGAAATAAATTAATATGTTGGTGTTATGGAGATGATAAATTAATTTCAAAATAAATTCACTTATATACGTAGCATTATTGAAGAGTATTTTAAAGAAATCTTTAACCACGCAGGTATGGAAGACATAATACCAAGCATTGCAAAAGAGACAAACTCATCGAGAAAATTCTGAACCTACTACACAACAGCACAACTTTTGAAACAAGGTCGTTCTCTTTGTAGATCACTTGTGTTCAGAACACCAGGGTTAGTTTAATGCTCATAGTAAGCATGTTGCATGCTTATTATATTTGGTCCTAACTGTACTAATAATTAAAGACTCATCATTTAACAACACTAAACCCACTTCAAATTTCCTTAAACTATAACTTTTTTGTTTTATGATCTATTAGGCTTTTCTTTCCTGACTTTCCTATATTGACATGCAAATTATTGTGTAAAAAGCATAATTTCATAGCCTTGTTAATATTATTGTAATTAATTATTTTATGTTAAACGGTAACCTGGGACTGTGAACACCAATAACAATCAATACATGTAGATATATTGATATATTTATTAAATAATTTGGATTCTCCAATGGGAAATTTTTCTACTTATTCTAAATAATTGTAGTCTTTGGATTATCCAATATGGAATATTTAGTACATAATTATCGCATATTTTTTACAGAAGATTTACTTTGAACATGGCATCTAGACAAACACCATGTAAAGTCAAGATCAAAGCATAACACATTATTGCCAATGTGCATGGAATTTGAGTGGTTCTGTTCATGAATTAAAATGTATGAGAGTCCACCAGAGAATGCAAGCATTGATGATAAACTGGTTGAGTACCATGGGGGCGTCCTTTTCAAAAAGTACATCCCATCAAAGCCTAGTAAATTTGGTATGAAAATATTGACTCACACATGCTCAAGGGGTCACATGCATATAATGGTTTGACGTAAATTGGAGCAAAGACACTACATCCAGAGGCACTAAATCAGGCGACAAACTACTCTGAAGCAGTCATAATAGAGTTGTGTAAGACAATATATGGATCAGGAGCCAATGTAACAAGGGACAATTACTTTACCAGTTGCTCCTCGATCAACAAGCTGGCCCAAAACAAATTCACTCACAGTGGGACAATACATAACAATCAATGTGATGTTCCCCAGCAGCCAAATTAGTAGCTAGACGGAAACAAAAGAATTCTCAGTTTTATTATATGGAGGGTCAATTGTTATGCAGCTTCTGGGACAAGAAGAACTCACTGGTACTGCTGCTGGATTCATTCCACAAAGTCGACAAACACAAGAAAAGTAGTAAACCCGTAGCTGTAGTCCGCTACGAGACCAAATCGGGAGTAGATATTGTTGATAAAAAGGTGTGAATGTTCTCCATGAAAAGAAAATGACATCGCTGGCCATATGGTTTCATCAAAAATATTCTGGATATTGCTGTGATTAATGCATATATACAAATGTACATTATCATGAAATCAAGATACCTCAATAATAAACAAAAACGTACACTACATTATACATTCCTGATTTCTGCCAGAAAGCTCCGGACTGCTCCGTCATGGTCAACCACCTGTTCCTCAGGGTGCATACACTGAAACTATTGTGCAAGAAAGTTCCAACACTGTCATCTATGCAAATGCGATAAAGATCGCAAGGTGAAATCAGGCTGTTCAGCATGTCATCAGCCAATGTGCAATAAGCATTGGTGGGCAATGTGTGCAAATTGGCATTAAATGTGTTAGTGGTAAACCTATAGCTTGATGATATATTGATTGTTAAAAAGTAAATGCACTTTCTACCATTTATTAATATTAAATTGTGTGTATTTACAATACCTGAGAACCTGTACAAATTTTTAAATTTATCATACATAAATAATCATTATAATTATCATTATAAATTTATCATACATTTATTTTAAAGTAAATTTTTTGTTACTATGTAGTATTGAGTTGTTATAACCCCAGGTGCCCATTTAATTAATTTTTGAAAAGTGCCTGGATAACCATTAAAGAGAACTCGTTGAATTCTACAAAACTGATTTACCATCAGCTAAATTGTAAACAAAAGTGTAAACTTTCAGCTACAGATGATGTCATTTTGCAGTAGCAATTAAAGTGTGTAAAGAATTGTGATATACAACCATTTTTTGCTTCTTGTTACTTCTTGGGCCTGTAACAGAAGTTGCAGTAGCATGCATCGACTTAAAAATTAAATGATGTGTAATGGGTCAAAAACTCCTTACATCCCTTGCACATGTGCAAATTATTTTCTTTAAACACTATAAATAAGAATTAATGTGTAAAAAAAATTATTGTGCATTTCGAAATTTATTTTGCATAGGGGAGTAATATTCTTTATAATCTAAAAAACATATACTGTTTCTTTATTATGTACAATCCAATTAATTATTATTATTACAAACATTTTATAGATATTCATTCTAGATATACAATGTAGATATAGATTCATCTATCTAGCTGAATCGCTCATTGAGTGCTGTTGGATAATTTTATAATTAAACATTATTTTAAAATTAAATAACAATTAGGGATAACAGTTAGGGATTAAACAAATATAGGTGGATCATAATATAACAAAAAAATATCGCGATTTTTAATTCTTCAAAAAGAAGTTATTATATGTTACTGTGAGGTTCATACTTTGGATTTGAACATCTACGTTGTAGCTAAATAACAGAATAAATATATATTATGATGGGTGCCTTTTTTGGAAAATTACAAATGACCATTTCAAATCCTGTCTATGGGCTTGTTAACTGATATTTAATTTAATCTGATAGGTCTTCTTTTTTCCTATATTTATATACATTTTATGGATATTGTTTTAGTAGTAATCATAATTTTCTTGCTAAATTTATAAATATAATAAAAAAATTACTTTTATTTTTAAAAAGTGCCCCACCATGCAATTTAGCATAGCATACACTGCCATGGGGGGTCACTCAGACCCTTTGCATATAAGTTTAGAAACTTATTGATTAATTATTGTTCTATTATTCTATGTTTAGCATTCTTTAGAATTTTATAACTGAAAAATTGTAAATAGAGCTCCAGATGGTACACAATGAAGTATAGATAGACCAGTCACAGGTCAGCCAACTTGCTGGAATGTCAGAAATATGGTGACACCTTCACCATGACTTAAGACAGATGTTGCTTGAAATGCTGTAAACCTATTATCTTCTTGGAAGCTATTTTTTAATGAAGAATTGGTCTGAGTAATTTGACAGCACACCATTTGGTAAGGAAATATCTTTTCCACACAACATCCAAATCATCATAAAAATGACATACAAAAGATTTTACTGTGGAAGATATTTATTCATATATAGGCATTCACTACAAGTGAAGAGAATGGTGATGATTTGTGTAAGGCAGCAATTTTTCACTGTAAGTTTGAAATGCTTCATGCAATGCTTAACTATGATGACATCACTACCAGAGCAGCTCATAGAGATAATAATCGATTTTGTGCTGTGAGAGACATCTACATATTTTTTTCTGCTAACTGCTTATCATATTTGAACTCCTGAGCATCATGTTTTAGTTGACAAACATATTGCTGGCTTCTGTGGTGGGTGTCCTATAAAAGTTTACAATAAAAAAAGCCAAACAAGTATGGCATCACATTCTACATTATCAGTGATTCCAAATAACTGTATGTTCTTTCCATCGATCCTTTACAAATGTGGTAACACCACCTTGTACATTACTATAGACATAGTGGTGTAGATCATCAAGAAAATCATGGAAAACTCTGCCTTTCCACCATTAGGTACTGGAATTTGCATGAATTGATTTCTATGGACTTTTCATTTATTAACTGGTGCTACCAATGAGACTCCAATTGCCTGGGTATTGTACATTCAAACAATCACTGTGTATGTGCATCTATCCATCAGGCATCGCATACCCAAATAATCCCATTGCCGGAAAATATTACAATATTCATGGGCCCATGGCTACGCCGGAGCGTAGCCTATAAACTCATCGCCACTGCGATGAGATTTTTTGAGGTTTTAAGACCTAGAATGCAGGAGAGAGCATCTCAGGAATATACTTTGGGGAACTT
>JAUZND010033324.1:0-20426 GCA_034780555.1 Coelogynopora nodosa
AGCGATTTTTTTGCTCACTCTATAGTAAAAACATAGAGCGATTTCTTTTTGCTCACTAGAAACAGTGAGCAAAAAATGTTGCTCACGCATTTATAATATAAGCGTGGCATAAAATTATTTTGCCAAATTCAACATAATTTAAATTTGTTTTGAAAGTTATTGTGATATTATGAAGTTTGGATAAAAATGCATATTATTTGTAAACATAAAGAAATAAGATCACTTCGTGATATGTAATTTAGTTACTAAAATAAACAGATTAAAAGGAACATGATAGCTTACTATAACGGTATCCTATTGATTATTTTACTGTAAAAATTAGTTAAAAATTCCCGCGGATAAAATAAAATTATTACAACAAGTTCAATATAACGAATAAGTAGTTGTAGTAGTAAATAGGAAATAACACTTTATATGTTATGAGTCCCGTTTGTACACGTGTATTTCGAACAATGCATATTATTTGTGAATTATATTGATAATACAGGATATATCGATATCTTATACTATAAATATCTTAAATCACATAATTTTCTTATTTTGTTCTTGAACTTTTCTCATTATCTTCGATAAGTAGGCTACAATACAAAATTGTGTATTTTTGATTTTAAATATTTTTATACTATTAAAATTAAAAAAGATCCCTAAATATTGTAATATATGGATGATACTTCTAAACAGTCTGAAACAATTAAATCTAATCATTAAACATTGGTAAGAGTGCTCCACTGATTCCAGTCTAAATTACACATAAAATGAAGTGATTCTAATGGCAGACTCGAGGCAGCCTTTTTCTCATAAGCCGTTACAGATCTTAAAAGAATCCGCATATTATAATATAAGGATCTCGATAATTCTATTCGTTAGTTTGTCGGAATCTCTTACATAATATCCAGAAGTATAATGCTAACATCATTTACCTATCTCACTGTTATTGTGTGTTGTAAGATTTCTTTAATTCTTACATTTTCAACAGACAGCTCAACAACAACCGGTGTACGTATTCTTAGCCAGTATCCCGGTTGCTTTTCATCGGTTTTCAAGCTAGAGGTAGCTTATGGCACAGAACAAATTATCGCAATGAAGATCCTTGAATTATATGATCAACTCGACGCTTCTGGACAGAAAGATGAATATTTTGAAGAATTTGACAACGATATCAAAAGGTGAGTGAATTTTTTTTTAAAACGCGCATTTGGTTTTCATCAAAGATAAAAAAACGTTCTTAATTGCAAAAATGTTAACATGCCATTTTAGTTAGTAGGTATTTTTCAAATAATATACTTGATAGTAATAATATTCCTTTTGATTAGGTTTACAAAACCTTTAATTTTCCAACGATTAATTCTAGAAATAAAATTACTATTAATATTATTCAAGTTATGTTCCCAAAATTGACTAATTTCATTTATAAAAATATCTCAAATTAAGCACACTTTAGACATGTTTTCAAAAAAATATAAGAAAATAAGTATGTTTTAAAACATTTTACGATGTGTGAGTCATGATTATAGCTTAATTAAATTAGGTTTTTATATTTTAAATATATTAAAATATGTTTTGAAAATATTTTTCCTAAATCATAATTTTACAGAATACATTCAAATTTTTACAATTTTCACCCAATTCAACTTCAAAATTGTTTATTTGTAATTTACAACCCCGCCAAAAAGTAACGAGGCCCCCTTTTTTGTTGTTGTAAAATTTGAAATTATCCGTCTTTGAGCACAATGTTTTAAAAATAATATAACCACACTGGACACTAATATGTAAGAATATATTATCTAAAGAAATTTTTCATTTAAACTTTTAATTCAGTGCATCTTGATCTACTTACAATCCGAATTTTTATAAAATGTTATTTATTGCTTTTATAACATTGTAATGTATTTTAACAGTCATTTTACATATAAATGTGAAAAAATTATGGGAGTTTTCTAAAGTTTATATCTTATTCAATATTTTTAATATGTTCTGAGTTTAATAAAATTTAACACAAACTATTCTACGTACATATATATATAGGGTATACTTATGTACACAAAAACATTTTAATATTGACAGTCAATCAATGTTCACAGTGACTTTAGCTGATGGGTTCAGAGAGGTTTGGTATTGTAAAAAATAAGTAATATAATAATAAAAACTTTAAATAAAATGAAGTACTATCAAAAAATTTATTAAAAATGACACAATACAAATATTGAAATGAAATGAAATTATTTCAACAACCTTTTACTGTTAAACAATTATTATTGACAGCAGTTTCTTATTTAATATGTTATAATAACTTGAAAATATCCTAAATTGTTTCAGAAATAGAAATAAATGTGTTATTTAACAATTTTAGCCATTTATTGTTTGGAATAAGATCATTAGTAAAAAAAAAATTTTACAAAGTGTAAACATATATCTTGTGTCAGATGTACGGATTATATTAAAAAATTAATATCTACCTGAGAAAAAGAAAATATGTTTTATGAAATGATTTGGTTATACTGTTTATTAAAATACGTTTTTAATCTAGAAATATAAAAATGCCCTAAATATTTAATAATACAAAATTGATTGTTATTTAAAGTTCAAAAAAACAAAAAGAGTATGTAAAACTGTTTAAACAAATATACATTTTCATGTAAACTATAACATATTGCAATCCTAATAGTATCATTAGTAATTGGTAATGAAACAGGATGGCGGATAGTATAATTGAATGATTAGGTGACTGATCATGCAAACATGCAGCGGATTATTTCTACTACAGTAGGTATATGATATATTATGGAACACATTTTAGATCAATTAAAATTGATGGTGCAAATTTTTCAATAACAAAATGCCTTTTTCAAAATATATTACCGTTCCTTGACCCATGCCACTAAGGTGCCTAAAATAGAGGCTGATTGTAGTACACTAATAATGAATATATTTATTTTCAATAGATAGGGAATTGTAATTACGTAAAATATGTCATAATAAAGTCAAACGTTAGTTTACGCACTGGTATAAAGTAGTGTCCAGGAAATTTAATTCCTAACATTTATAATCAAACACATTACAATTCTAGTTCATTTTCAAATTTGATATGCCCCTTTTTAACACAAATACATAAATATATAAATTTTAGCAGCATGACTAGTTTATTATATTTATACAATTCATAATTTTTTAGTGCAATGTTAAATATTCTAAAACAACAAGACAAAGAAAACAATGTGATTTCGAAGTGGCCAATGCATCACCCAATCAATGCCTTTCATTTTATAAAAAGAACAGTTGAGAATTTGAATCCCATCATTGAACAATTTAACGAGTATCAACAGTGGCGTCGACTATACAAAGGTAAAAGTTTACTGTGTTCGTTTTACAGATGGTTTTTCTACCTGATAATAATTCAGTAGAAACACTGTCAACATCACCCTCAAAATAAAAATATAATATTATGACTTACTGTATCAAATAATAATGTCAAATTTTATACAATACAGTAAGAAAGAAAAAGAATTTAAACTAATCATTTTTTTAAAATGTTTTGTTATTTCATAATTTACAATACTAACAACACTACAATAAGGATTAAATCAATAAGGATTCTATAGAATGATACCTATGGGATTGTTATGTGTCTAATCTTTCAATCAAATTTGACAAATAACTTTTATGTAAAAATGATACTTTGATATTAACTCTCAATTTTCAGGAAAAATTACTTGAGGTCATGTATAGGTCATTCTTTAAAAACGATCGGCTGTCTCAAAAATGTGAACGATGATGATAATCAATATTTTAGAAAAAAATTGTAGTTCTATGGCAGTTTCCCAAATAGTACATCATTACTTTCATATATTGGCCAATGGTGAGACAGTGAAGGCAGACAGGTACATCAAATTCCTTCAAGACCTGGAGCAATTTTTGCTGATGATTCCCAACTCCTATTTGACCAGAAAATATGCGCTTGATGCAGGACACTGCTCGACCCATACAGCCAATGCCACCTCTGTACACATTTCTGAAAGAAATATCCGGCTTCTGCGCCAACCCCCCCCCCCCCCCCCTATTCTCCAGATGTAAACCTGTGTGATAATTACATATTTCCAAGGCTCGAAGCTCTAAGGAAAAACTTCTATTCGTCTGATGAACTGAAGGAAATTTTGGATGCTGATCTCCAAAATTTCACTGCAGCTCGGATGGCGAAGGCGCTCGACGACTCCATGGTCACCATAAAGAAAATAATTGAAACTGGTGGTTCTACATGTTATTAATGTTTAATATTTCAAAAAAATGATGTTAAGGAAGTTTGTTCATAAAGACCACATCATTAATTTGATTAGCAGATAACGTTCCAGAAAATGATCAATGCATGTTAACAAATATGTTTTGAACTAATAGAATTCTATGTTATGTCAAACTTGTCGGTTTAATAGTTGTCTTGATATCATTTTATAAAAAGTTCAAATATTACTTATCGTGGATGCCAAAGTGATAGTCAGGAATAATATTTTCTAAATTCAATAAGATAAATTATGTTTGAGTACTTTGCATTTAATTATGAGTAGTTATTATATAAAATGATTATGTTTTTCAAATATACGTACCCTTTAAAAGTTTAAATAACTGAACTTGATCTTGTGATAGTCCAACCGTCATATCTTTTAAGTGTGTAAGGTATCAATGAATATTTTAATTTTTATTCTACGTTGTATACATTCATCAAATAGTACAAAAAACTATTTCTTAGGAGGATGTTATAGTATCATAATATATATCAATGTTTTTTCTCAATCATCCTATAAAAATTGATTATTAATTTAAAAAAATAATTTGATTGCGTTTGTTTTCATAAAATGATAGTTCCGTATGTCATATTTGACTTCTTTTACATATTGTATGTTTAATAGTTTGTAGTATGAATATTAGTACATAATGTATTATTTTGTTATAAAAAAATTAAAGCATTAATATATAACAGTTTTTCAATGGGATAGATATGTATTGTATATACATTTGACGCTAGAAAAAGTTTAGTTTTAGTTTTTGGTTTTAGTATCTCATTGAACCGAATTTGTATTCGTTTAAGTTTATAAATGTATCAAGTAGCTTTAACTAACATTATTGCTTTTTACCAGACTTTGTAGAAATAATTTCAATACTTCTGCGATCAACAACCTGTTGGATATCCGATCTTGACCTGCAGCAATCAATTCGAGGAATGATCCGCTCTTTTTCGGTCTATCAAATCCCGGTGCCCGACCTGGTACAGGGGATCGTGTTCGGCGAGAAGTCAGTCCAACCGTTAACATTTCAGGAGCTGGTCAGTCTCCTTAACGAAACCGTGGAAGAGAATCTTCATTCAGATGTGATCCGATTTTCAGAATTTCTGTTGGAGAATCGAACAGAGGAGGTCAAATCAACGGACAAATTATATCGACGTCTTCATCGAATACTAGCCATTGCATATTACAAGGTTTAAGTTTAAAGATATGTTAAACAATGTTGATAACAGTGTTATATAATGAAAAGATTTCTTTATTTTAATTAAAATACTATTACAATCATTTTTTGTAGTTTATGTTATTCTATTTTAAATGTGTAGTTCATTTAGACAATAATTATTAAGTAGGCTGCAAAGTATGATAAAGAAACCTACTGTTCTGATTATAATTTGTAGAACATATAGAATATGTGTATTAGGCAATACAAACCGCAAAATTAAGAATTGGTGCAAGGAATTTGAATATATTTTGAAGTATTGAAAATGAAATATAATTGATTTAGTTGAATTATTATTTGTTTCTAAAACGTTGGATCGTTATGACTAAACTTAAATGATAAGCGGTGAAGAAAGTTGAAAACACCCATCTAATGAATTAACACAGTGAAACCCTCGAGTGGTCGGTTTTCTATATACATCCAAATATTACCTCTAAACAGAGTAAGTATACATATAATGTATATCCTATGTGTATATGATTCCATTTTTATATAGGGTATACTTTTTAAATTCAATTTACCGAACATTATCACCATTTTTTGTCACTAAATCTGTAAAATTTATCCAATTTTTAAACATACATTTTAGGTCAATAAAGTGCATTATAAAGAGGCTCCAGGATCCTTTCAGTTGATACGTTTTTGTAAAAAGTAGAGTACAATGCCATATGCACACACATATAGATATATAACTATCTACTAATATACAATATATATATAAATTTATAACCTCTACAATAAACGTGCAATAATATTTAAAATAATTGTAAAAATCTTATTAATTGATATATTTTTTTAACTTTGTGTTATGTTTGTTGTAATTAAAATATATACATTTTACTAATTTATTGCAATTCTTTAAGAATTCGTGATAATATATTCTCTAAATTTTGTATTTACTGTTGTTTTACTTACTAAAAGGATTAATGGATATTAATTGAGTTTATTTTTCACTTATAGAGCGGCCATGGAAAAATATCTATTACTATTCTCAAACGTTATTATGAATCAGGTAGGCATTCTGTCATTTCGTTCTTCTATAGTATGGATAATATGTTACACATTTCTTAACATTTAACTGTTAAACTGCTCAGCTAAACCTATCATGTGTAAATACCAATAATGTTGAAAACAGTGCGTTTTTAATCAATTTCAATGTATATAAACAATTTTGTATTAATTTTATTCTGCATTATTAAAACATTTCAGAACAATCTGAAGAGGATCTAAGTATCACTAGATTTATCTCACGACTAAACAAGAAGATCATACAACATGGTTTCATACCAGCAACAAAAGATACCGAGTTTGACCACTTCAAACTGGTGTGTCGAGGAGACGCCATTAATGTAATGTTTACTATGTATGTATGTATGTATTGGGAATTTAATGTGTATAATAATGTTATTTATCTTACTGTTCATTTAAGTTAGTGCTATTACCAGATAAAAAGTGTTCATGAAAGTTAAGATGGATATCATTGTTAAATATCGTATACATCTACGTTTCGTTTTAAAGAACACTATTATATTATTGTATTATACATATTAAATTTGATAAATGAAAATAAAAAGGAGTTTACTATATAGTTTTAGAGGTTTAGCATAGACTTGAAGATAAATTCTACTTAATCTTTTTTATAGCATAGTTACAATATAATAATGTTATAATATTTATAATTTATCTAAAATAAATGCTACTGTTAGGTATTAATTATTTCCAATATTTCAAAAGTCAGATCATTAAAATAGATTTTAAAACACATTAGCTAATATGAATTTTAACAATAATAATATTCATTGTAGGGCCTAATTAATTTCGTAAAAGATAACTGATTTTAGTTTAGATCAACTTTCAAATATAAATTTGTTGAGGCGTTAGGCGAGTTTGCATAGTTGAATAAAATATGGTTATTATTAATAGTATGCATGAAAAGTGTGCAAATAATTACGATTCAAAATATTTGTTATGGTTTTTTAAAATACTATTCTAAACACATTTAAATTATTGGTGAAAAATTGTCAATGTTTGTCACATTAAACAAGTTATTACACTCCTACTATAGATTACCATATAAATAAATAACTGCTACAAAATGATTGTACTGTATTATAGAATGAAATTGTAGATGCCTTAAAGATGGCTGGTAAACATTATATATTTCAAATTAATAATAATGTAGGCATAACATTTTTTTGTCTTTTAAATAATTATTTTTATAAATATTAATATTATTTCATTAACATAAAGTCACATATATATATATATATGGGACAGCAAATCATTGCTCCAATATTAATATTATTATATTAAAATTATAACATAACAATCAGATATTAGATTTATATGTAGTAAATTATACTAATTCATCTACATATGTATCAACGTACGTATAACAATAGTAGTTTTAAATTTTTCAGTCAGATCAATTATATTTTATGATACGTTGAAATTTAAAAGTACATTTTTGTAGGCAGCACAAAACTTTGTCTCATCAACACACATTGTTTCAAGTGTTTACGATTAGTTGAATGAAGCTGCTTTATACGATTGACCAGCAGAAAATAAACCTTAATCCAAGATATTAAAAACTGTGACTGTTGAATGATTTTACAAATATTGTGGGATGTCGTACCGTGATGATTGACAGCAGAGAATTTACACTTAACGCCAATCTTCATTTGGTGGAAATTGTTCTATATTATCTGATTGTTTTTGTTTCTTAAATTGCTCATTTTGTCTTGACGTATAACTGTGCCATTTCTGTTATTTACAACTGCTATTTTTATAATGATAAATTTGGTTCTACTAAGCAAAATTCGTTATTAAATTTTTGTATATTATGGATGTGCATAACATTTACCTTCAATCCTAACAATCAAAACTGAAATATATTATTTAATGTTTAATTATTTTATAAGCATCGTTTACTATTTCAATCACTATACACTAAGAAAAAGCGATGCATGCAGACTTCGTGAACAGAGCATTCTTTAAAGTTTTAATAACGTTTATCTTAACACGTATAAAATAAAACAAGTAGAATTAATTCTCCGTGAGGCGCTACGATAATTTCTACTTGCATTATTTCATAGCCTGAGCCATAGCTTCTCCTGTGTATAAGCATTATAATGTGCATTTGCGCAACTGCGGTGAAGGGCTCATATTACAAGTTAGACACACGGTAGTTGACAGGCGAGGATGTGGCCTAGTGGTAGGTGGGTTCGATTTCTATTCTGTACTGATGAGGGGCAAATACCCGAAACCGGTCTGCAGATGTATTTACCTGTCGATTACTGCAGTCTATTAAAAGTCATCTATACAATTAAATTCATAATTTATCGTAACATTTTAAATTTTACTGCTGCATGCCTGTGTTTCTATACATTGTAAGTAACATTAAAAATTTCTTTATTTTTAAAGACCCAGAAACAACTGGACTGTCGCTATGATCGTCCCATGAATGGCTGGTACGTTGTGCAAAAGGAAGTCCTCAGTCGCAAACCTCTTATTGTTCAATTTCACAATGTTTTGCATGATAATGAAATTCAAGTCATGATGCAAGAGTCCAAAACAATTGTTAGTTTACTTTTCTTTGACAAAAATTTGTTGATAAATATTTTTAATAAAATTCAATTAGGCGTTTGAAATACACTTAATCCATTTAAATACAAAACTAAATATACTGCTACTTTAATTAAAATGTACACTTATTGTGTTAAATAATTTCATATAATTATGATTTAGTAACGTTTAATTGCAAACATTTAAGCTTAAATTGCTCTAATTAGAAGTAATCATATTTGCAACTGATAAAAATTAAACAAAAATAAAACTGTCTACAACAAATGCAATCGTTATGTATATATTCTATTACATGAATATATTGTACGAGTACAAAACATTAAACAGCGGCATTTTTTACATGTCTAGAGCTACAAATATATATTTTTCGATGTATAATAATTTAATTTTTTTTTATTTTTTAAATAATTCTAATGGTTTTGTATCACATAAGATTAAACCCTTATTCAATGTGGTAGACGCAATATGTAAGTATTCATATATATAACAAACTTTCAATAACACTTTCAATAACTTTTAATCACATCTTATAATTTAAAAATCCACATTATTAATCTTCCTATTTGAAACGGGAAGGCCCTACCACATATTTGTGTAGAACAAGATATTGCTTCTTCCGTCCATGATCAAAGAAATTATATTAACATTTTTTAAATAGTATTTGTCATATTTTCAAGTGTTTTTCCAAAATCTTAATGTACTCTTTCAAACTCTTGTTATAATCATTTTCAAACTTACTTTAATTTCTGTTTGTAATCAATTTGTTTATCTCTTTTCCTTTAGCCTGGCTTTCGTTTATTTTTCCTTTTAATTTTTTTTTCGTAGGCATTCCCGACCCACCCTCCAGGTCTACAGTCATTTTCTTTATAGGATTGTATCATTCTGGTACAGGATGGACGATTACGAGTTAATATGATTTGGAAAGAGTAAAAAAATGCATTGTTCTATTTGATAAAATATCAATAATATATTAAAAAATCTAGTAATCAATTAAATATGAAGACTGTAACAAAGGATTAAAATGGATTATCAATTTTAAATCTTTTATATTATGCTGGTTTTAATGTTAAAATTGGAGTGCCTTTTAGAGGCGTTACTTTTGATTCACCCTGTAGTTGAAATGAATGTTAGTAAAATAGAAATACAGTATTTATTAAATGTATAAATATAAATAAAAATAATAATGTAAATTTTAATAGTAAATTTTATGCAATGAAGTTCAATTGTTTAACATATTTTTACTCAAACAACGTTAGTTTGTATTTTACTACACTTTTTAATAAGTAGCAATTGGTAGAAATTTCGCAAAGAAGAGGTTATTGCAATATTTTTTTGCAATTTTTAAGATTGAAATATCAGCAACACATTTTCAGTAGTTTTAAATATCCTCTTATGAGATAAAACTAAAGTTTATAAAAAAAACAATTGCGATTAAAATAGCTTTCATTTTATAACCAGATTAATTTAAATTTAAATTTAAATTCAACATTTTATTATTTATATATTTGTTAATGCAAATATTTATAATTTCAGATGAGTATGTCAACAGTATTTGAATCCTCTGGAATAATACATCGCAGTTTTTCGCAAAGAATCAGTGAAACGTAAGAAGTCTGATTACATTATTAGAGGTTGGATTTTTTCTATCTTAAACATCATTTCATTAACTATTTAATGTATATTTAAAATAAATTTCAATTTTAATAGATGTTAATTTTCAATACTGAATGAAAAGAACATCATTGATTTCTGAATAGTACTTTAGCTAGTGGATGTGATAAAACAGTTTTAATTTTTACTAACGAATTTATATTATTATAATTTTTTTGGATTAATTCCTTTTGAGTAATAATTTTATGACATTTTATCACTTTCAAAATAAGTATAATTTATTTTAATTATTAAAAAATGAGGATGCTGGAACTTTTTAAAATTAAAACTCATGTTTTTAAAGTTGTTTGTAATGATAAAAAACTGCAAAACATATATTTGGCATTAAACCTTAATTTTAAACTAAATATTTTAAAGCTATACATAATTAAAACTACAAGTATACAATACATTAACATTGATTGAAATTATGCTTTGAAATTGATTTTTATTTTTTAATTTTTTATATATTCTCTAAATCAAACCTATAACATCACTGGTACGCTCGTGGGAAACATATGTTTATTAATAAATTATGATAAAAACTACCTATTTATATTTAAGCTATAGGTATATCCCCTTTGTTGTTATTCTGGCTTACTAATAACTATTTACTATAAGTTAAACGAAAACAAATACGTTTTAAACACATATTACTACATCGTATTCCAATAGGCATATCAAATCCAGGTACGGAATAAGTAATTAATTATTGTTTTAAAAATTATGGTTTAGTAGAGTAAAGATCTATATATTTACATATTGAAAAATCGTATTTAAAATAATCCCAATATTTACAGTTACAGAGTAATTTATTTCTACATTAATTCACTTTCTAAACTGTTTAATGGAGTACCTAAACTCATTCATTTTCAATATTCTGTTAATAGATGAATGAATGCTTGCTACATCTTCCCGAATTCAAATGCCAGAAGTATTTTATTACATTTTTAGATTCTGTAATCAGAACAAAGGCAAATTTAATTTATTTTGAAAATATTTATAAGTTTATTATAAGGAAGTTGATTGCTTTGTTTAGTTATTCCTTCTGATGATTATTACCAATTTTACCACATCACTTTCGAGAGTAATATTATGATATTAAGTTTCTCATCAATTAACTTTTTCCTGGCCTATTGGGATTTCACCAAATTATTAAATAAACGTTATAATTATTTCCTGGTATCGATATTAAGTTGGAGACATGCTTGACAGTGTGCCGCACACAAAATTTGACTGTCTCAATATGGAATTATTTTTGTAGTCATTTGCAAACATCGATTTTTAGAGATCCTCTTCTGAGTCATTAGTTTTGTAGTCAAATTATATATATCCAATGCATACTATGAAAAAATTCCGAAAACATTAGAAAACAGTAATGGAAGTACACTGTTATGTTACTATTTAAAATGTATGAAGTGTTGCGTAATTCAATTGAAAGGGGATGTAAGGTTATTTTCAAACTTGTCGAGGTACAAAAACGATCATTTAAAATGCAAGTCATATTGGTTAATTATAGAGATTACAGGCAAATTATTCAGCTTTTTATTTCTTAGAAAATTCTTTTTATTTTGATAAATTATAATGTATGTTATCATATTTTAAAAATATGTTATTGAAAGATTACTGAAAAATAATAATAACAACATCAAATGATAATAAAAATATTTAACACAGATGAAAATCGGAATATTTTGTATAACATATGTTTATAACAGCTATGAAAGGATGACAACATTTCCGCCTGTATTTAATTACAATATTTTATGGTATTATTTTGTCAAAGTAAGACTTCATATATTTTTATGATCCTTCCGAGACTTATTTATTGCGGCACAATGCGAACATATTGAGATGTTTGAATGCGGGAAAAAATTGAACTTAATCTTAATGAATAATATTCAGGATAACAATACCAACTTTAGGTTTATTTGAAAATGCGTTGCTAATTTTTAAAGCGGGATGCTGTTGAAGTTCATAACACACCTTACTGAACAAATGTTCGTTGTAACTTATTGTTTTCTTTAGGACGTTTTAACAGATGTGAATAATTTGAAATATAATTATAATTTTATGTATATTATTAATTTTACTTTATGGGCGGGCGTGTTATATCAAATAGTTCGAATAATTAAGTCAATAGTACTTAGTGACTTATTGCGATGCCTCTGTTTTTTATTTATAGTAACCAAATGTTCTCATCAATAACTTCTTATTGCATATTTTAGTGCATGGCTTAATGACTCTGCAAGTATCATTTTGACCGAACTTTCAAAAAGAATTTCAACTATAACTGGTCTTGATACTCACATGGACTACAGTCAAGCTCCCAAGATGAATTGTGAAGCATTTCAGGTAGTCGTTAGTTATAATGTATCAGTGTGTTTAAAGGTGGATTATTTAACTATATTTAACATATATTTGTTACAGGTGATAAACTATGGCTTTGCGGGAATGTACATGCCACATATGGATTTTATCGTAAGTTATAAGTTAAGTTAAAATTATTAATAAAAATATTCATGTATAGTCATAACTAATGAAGCACAGACTTCTTTAAAAAGTTAAAAATTGTGACCGTGTGTATATCAACCAGAAAAGGTGATGTGCATTATAAAATAAGACGACCTTGAAATTAATATTATAATTTAATTAAAATGTTACAGTCTGTGCGATTGACTTCAAAAATGTTGTTATTTTAAATGTTAGACGTGACATACGTGACAGACGTGATAAAATGTGAATTGTACAACCTGTATTATGTTTTAAAAGGTTCACTATTACTGCTGTCTTCAAGTATCAACATTTTTTTACAGCCAACATTTCTAGATGTCTTATAATGTAGTTTTTAAAAATGCAATATTTTTAAACTCTAGGTGAGTAATGTTTTGAATTAACTGACAAATTATATTTTATCTCTAATCTATATAAATTTAAAATGTTCTGTATTTATGACCTTCTATCAAAAAAAACTTTGGAATGCTAAGCTATTATTTTCATTTTTTAGACTATTTGAATAAAAAATGTTGTCTACTTCCTGATGCTTTTTACTGTTTATAAAAATATATTTCATATAAAAATATGAAAATTTGATACGCATTAAATATATTATAAATATATAAGACTATAGACTAAAATCTATAAAATATGATAGTAAATAACATTAATATCTTTTCACTACTTAATACCATCACGAAACAAATTAAAAATAAGAAAATCTGAATTTATAAAAGCGATTGCAATTTTTTTAAATATCAATAAATACATTAATAATATAAGTATTATAATTATGTAAATAATTAAATATATGTAGATATATATATTTTTTCTAATTGAATTTGTCCCAAATTAAATATCGAACGCGACACAAAATGTCTAATGCGCTCCATTTATATATTTATTACTATTTATTATATATAATATAGGCCCCGTTTTTCGTGGGGCCCAATCGAATCGAATGATATTATTTTGTGGCCCATTCGATTAGTAAAAATATATAAATATATCTTATTTTTTATAATTAAAATATTAATAATATAGCAGTTTTGAACTATTGTAATTATATCTAGATAATTTACAAGAAAAAAACAAGACAGAACTCCAGAAAGGTCTAATTGTTGTCCCTTTTTACATATTTTCATATTTAGAATGAAATGTTTTTTATTAATAAAAATTTTCATATTTTAGAATAAGAACACAACTTTTTCATAGATTTCAAATGCGTTGAAATGTCTCGAAATCTCCTTAATTGAAAATGTTTAGAAAGATATATTAATATGATGTTAGCTAATTGAATATTGATCAAATGAGATATACTAAACCGATAATATAATAAACAAAATAGTTTATTCATCTATCAATAACAACCCGTTAAATTAACGATTTAATGAATATACATTATAATTTATATGAATTCATATTATAAAATAAAAGTTCAATAATGACATTTTAATTTTTGGTACTTATTAAATTACCTTCATACATCTGAACGTTTTAATTGAATTAACAATACTCTAAAATATATGTTGCAAAATATAATGCATACAAAAAGCTATATGGTACACCAAGCAAGTCAATCTCTCTTTATGTTATGTGTGCAATATTGCAATTATCAAAAAAAATATATTATTAAGCATATCCAGATTATGTAGATAAAGTATAATTTGCCCTATGTTGTAGACACCCGATAGGTTTATTGGTGGTGTTGCCAATAAAGTTATCGATAATCCATTCATTGAAGATGACAGAATGGCCACCTGGATTTTTTATGTAAGTATAATTGCATTGCTTTTATAAATAAAATAAAATAATATGATTAAATTCAAATATTATTAAAATGCAAAAACCTCATAATAGGATAACGCTTATTCTAATATGCTGAATAAAAGAAAACTTCCTGTCTGTTTATTCAGAATCAAAATGACCCCTCAAACATGTTATTCATATACCATTTATATTTACTTCATGTGAATTAGTTAAATAATTTGACTAAAATAAATAAATTCCTTTTTGAAATCCCCTTTGTAGTTATTTACTATCTCGTATTTATTTATTATCTCGTATGAATGGCTATACTGCGTAATCTGATAATGAATTGACAGTTATTTTACATTTAACATTTTGTTTCCCTTACATTCCAATACCGCATCTCATTTATTATAGAAAAAATAATCAACCATTACTATTAATATGTTTAAAATATTTAAAATATTTAAAATATTTTTTTTAATTTTAAAATTATAAAAATATTTAAAATGTTTAAAAATATTTAAAATGTTTAAAAATAAAAGTAAAAACCTAATCAGTATCGTATCGTCTAACGAAGCAATTTCAAGGTGTCGAAATCATGTAAACAGGTATAATTAAACAGGTACAATTAAACAGTTACAAACATTCAACTCACATGCTACTTTTGACATTGATAAAATCTAGCTGGAGTAACGGTGTTAGGTTGGTCATTTTCCAGTCGAGTGTTTGGACTATTTTACTGTGATTAAACAGTGAATAGATACATAGAACTATTTCTGAATATGTTTAACAATTATTTTGTGTCCATGCTCTATCTGTGCTATGACTTTGATTATCTGTGTTTTGAAAAAGATTGGAAATCTCCTCATAAGCTTATTACGATTGTTAGGAACTGTCTCAATGAAATTGTTTCTGTAATTATGGATTAGAAGATATGGCTCATCAATGCTCACTTGAAATCGTACTCGGCGAGTTGTTATTGTAAACAGTTGTAGCAGAATATGTATGTATATATATATATAAAGAATGGTTATTCAATATTGATACTAAGAAATAAAAGGTTTCTTAAGCCTTTACTCAAATTAACAATATTAAAAAAGCTTTACCAAAAAATAATGTAAAAGTGTGCTCGATATATGTGCCGGTGATGTAATAATTAATCTATCTAGAAATTCAGTTTAATACCTCACAGTCCTTGTGATTTTCTATACGTGGTGATCCTTGGGGGGTTAAGGGGAGGGGTTTTAAACCTCCCCGATAAAAATCATCCTTCCCATTTACCGATTTAAATAAATTTGGTACACGTGTGTCATATATCTCCAAATAAAAATTATGTTAAAATATTTTTTTTAATATTTTGAAGATGACGTCAAAAAAGGCCAATTAGGAAAAATATGAAAAATGTGAATGTTTTTTGTAACTCAAACATTGGATAAATTCATTAAAAAAAATTGTTATTGATCATAGTTTTTAAGCTTTTTGATGATGTCATTGGGCTGACACTTAGAAATCCTAAAAGGAAAATTAAATCTATATATATAAAATTATTATGAGTTATTACTTATCTGTAATTTTTGGAGTTATTTGAGAATCAAAAAATGTAATGTTGGATCATTAGCATATCGGCCCTAGTCCAGACCACATAAAAATATAGATATTGTATTTATAATTCACAGGCCAACACATATGTTGGTGTCTAATATTTTAGAGCTGATAGTGATTAATTTTGATATGCTTAATTTACAAATAATATCAGTTTTGATGCATCAGGTACAGTTAGTTATTGAACAATGGTTTTTGTCTATCATCATATTTTCCATTATATTGTACCTACATACAATATATCAAAACCAATAATTTTAGTTTATACAACACATGAGGTCTATCCATAGACTTTTAGAGATAATTGAAATCTGTGGGTCTATCCCAAAAGTAAGTTTCCCTAGTATATAGAATGACAGGTAGACTATTTATTAAGTTTATTACTGCTTTAATAAGAACAACAACATTAATTTATTCAATAAACCCCGTACACCGTATATGAGCAAAGCAGCAATGATATTAGTCTAATTTCCTATAACATATGCATAGAGGTGTAGGTATTTATGTGTTCATCACATTGTTTACATTGATTACGTTAAAGCCTGTATAAGTAAGGCAGGCTAGACATAAGATAACTAGGTTCACGTAGCTATTATAGCAATGGGAGCCACACATTGTGTGTAAAACTTGAACAGAACATCTTCGCGCAGTGGACTCAAGGTAAACGAAAAAGCCTGAACTTTGGCATACCAATGATACAGAGAGAAACATTAAGGCACTGTTGATGATGACTGTTGTTTTTGTAGGTACTATTTGATCTAAGTGGAATAAATCGCAATAATAAGAAAACATTAGTTTATCCCAATCTTGAATGTGCAATGCGTCCAGTTCCACACAGTAATGAAGTTCACAATTCCTGTTTATGCAACACTGCCTGATGTATCTAGTGACAATGATGAAAATATGATGACGGCTAAAAAATCAAATGATGACGACTTAATTGAGAACACTTTGAGCTCAACCTTTTTATCAAGAAGAATTAAATGATCTGGTTAGAGATCTTTACCTATCCAAGAAAGCTGAATAACTGTTGGCCCTTGCGAGAAGAGGTAGATGTATCAAAGGCACAAATGAACATTAATGCAGAACCATTGGTTAATAAGGACAAGATAATTTCCCCACCACTCTATCTGAAACTTAGCTTTATAAAACAGTTTTTAAAGGCCTTGATTTAGGATGGAATTTGTTTTAAGTAGTTACATATGCACCACATTTCCTGACCTCAGCATGGAAAAGATTAAGGGAGGCATATTTGATGGCCCTCAAATAAGAAAATTGATCAAAGATGGACATTTTGTCAACACATTGAATGAAATAGACGCTTCTGTATGGTTATCTTTTGTTTCCATAGTAAATATATATTTTGTTACCAATAATTATTTTATTATTATTCAATTATTTTGGTAATAGAAAAAAAACTAAACGTGATGCAGGAAAATGGTAATAATTGTTGGATCTAGCACATCTTAGACATACTCAGGTCTAATACCTAAGACACAAAAGAAAAAAAGAAATGTTTGCCTGTGAATGAATCGAACTTACCAAAACGTAGCAGAATAATTTAATATATCATTATGGAGTTGTGTACATGATATTTGCAGATCTTTATAATATGGATTCACCTTTTATTTTCATATGCTCTATCTTTCCATTTATGTCAAAGGCAAAGGTTGAAACAAAATTAATCAATAAATAAATAGTTGATCCAATATCGCATAAATTAACAAGAAGTAACTTTTTATCTATTTTTCTAGATTTTTCAATACAGACATTTTGTTGCATACATGGCATATTTTTAATTTTTCCAAAGTGACATTTGATTGTTGAGAATTTTTTTTAAAATTTCGAATTATCAATTTTCATTGGCTGTTATAAGTAGTCTAGTCCTTAAACAATATTTTTTCCTTTACTAAGCTAATATGAATGTACTTTTTTATCAATAATAAAAAAATTACTTTATGAAAAAAACGGAAAACAAAAATAACAATTCTTAAAAATTCTCGATTTTACAATTTTACGATGAAATGTGGTTTTCTTGAACACCTGCGGATGAAGGTATGTTAGGGTAGGAGCTTAAAATATGTATGGCTAGTGTTTACCCTATTCAAAAATATTAAAAAAATTGATTGTTTATATATATTTAATCACTTTTCATTAACAAATCGAAAACTTATTAAAATTTAGGCCGATTAATATGTGGGCCGGGCCTAGGTCCAACAGATATTGGGGGTTGAACACACCCTCCCCCTCATCCCAAAAAGAACAAAGTATAAGAATCGATCCATCATCCTAGAGACCGATGAGTGAACCCACCAACAACTAGACAACATCTTCGCATGTCAATCACTGATTAACTTATTATATGAAAGTCTACACTGCTATTGCACATATTCATGGCAGAGTACTTATAATCGGGAGTTCAACTCAACGGATATATCAAACATATTACAAGCGAACTTCCTATTTTATCGTCAAATGAGCTAGTTATCGCCGCATGAGACGATAACAAGTTATAACATAACTCGATTGTGACCATTCTTGTTATCGCTCCTGCGTTCTCTTAGGTATAATAAGCTCATTAAGACAACGATCAGAGTGAGATACAATTACTTCTCATTCCTACCAAGTGAACATTACTTGTTTTTTATTTCACTTAATTACGTTATGTGTATTGAAGAATCGATTATTTAGCTTATTTTTGAGATGTCGGGTAGATAATTAGATAAATTAGAAAGATAATTCGAACATAATTAGATTGCGCAATATCTGTTTAGCAGGTATAAGTCGGTCGGGTGGGTTTGTCAGAGTGCAACATTTGACGATAACTATTACATAATAACATGATCTATATTTACAGGTTAATTTTCATATAATAACATTATCTATATTGGTAAATTAAGAATTGGTTTTATTCACACAAATTACATTGCGTAAAATTATTTATATAAATTTAAAACAATGTTAGTGAAAATAATTACATCCAAATCCACGCAGATAATCTGAAAAAAGTATTTTCTCGCGTTGAATGTAAAATGGAAGTACATTTTTTACACTTCAAATGATGAAACATAACGTTTGAAAAATGTACCTCCTTATTAGACAATTAAATATATGATAAGATAAAAATTTACATCGTTCTAGATACTTCATTGTCTTCTTAAATGAAATTGATAATATTTATTTTCAGTTTTTAATAAATACGCATCAGAAAATATAAGAGTAATACCAATGATCATGTGAAGGTCTTCAACATGTAACCGATTAGCCGGAATCACTACTTTGAGGCATTTTCATATCCCACCAAAGGTCAATTTCATAAATGCACAACGACAGATGTAAATTAAAGGCAATATTAATTGGCCACAATCGTTATAACCAATTATAATTATGGTCTAATTAAGATTTTGTGTTTGCATATTATTATATTTAAGCTTTTTAATAAGTTTCAGTTAATTTAAATGACTTCCCTTGAGGAATACAAGTTCATCATTGAAACTAATTAAAATATTTATCGGAATAATTGTTTGGTACAATTTTCATTGTTTGTCAAAATTGATACACATTATTTACTTTGTAAATTTAATAAACAGTTTTACTCCCAAGAGGAGAAAAGTGCTCAGCCGAGTACAAAAACAAAATCATACAGCTAAATCAAAAGGTTTGCGCTTAAGTGAAAGTGTTGTTACAGTTCACCGTGGATTGCCTTATGGGTTCAAATGTGTTGAACAGCGGGCGATAAACAACATGAATATGGTATTATGACTTTGTTCAGAGATGGGTTCAAATGTGTTGAACAGCGGGCGATAAACAACATGAATATGGTATTATGACTTTGTTCAGAGATGGGTTCA
>JAUZND010033335.1:0-121250 GCA_034780555.1 Coelogynopora nodosa
CTCAACAATATCTACACATTTTTTATTGTGTTTGTATTTACGATTTTATTTTTGTCTGATTTCTCGCGATGTTAACCATATGCAGATGAAAAATGTTCATTATATAGTATATACAATGCAAATTTATGAACATTTACTATGGAAAATATTCTGAAAATACTTGTGTTTGTTATATAGAGAGATTCACTATATGTAGCGTTCACTATAGAGAGCGTCGACTGTATTACATTTTTTAATAGCATCTGTTTGGCCTCCCATATCACCCCCAGTGAACATTAATATACATTTGGAACATTGTTTGTGTATGCCTAACAGTTGTCCAATCACAAGAGACAAAATAAACAACAATAAAAATGATATCACCAGCAAAAGTTTCATGGTTAATTTCCAACAGTTGAAAATATTCGTGTTGGGGAAAAATGTTTAAATTAAATTTTATAAATATTCTATACAGAGGTCACTATTTACATTGGACTATAAATTCAAAAAATATTCTAATAAGCGCTAATTAAAATAAATTTTAAAACCATTTTAAATATTAAAAAATTAAGACTAAAATTTGGAAAACTTTCAAGACCAATTATTGTCAGAAATATTAAATTCTACCATTTTTTCATATAAATTGGGATTTTTAGATCCTAAAATGAAGCAATAATAAAACGACAGCGATTGTAGAGTAATATTTTTTATATACTCACAAATTTGACGAAAAATCTACATGTACTGAAATTAAAAAAAAATTCTAAAAAAGACATACAGAAAATTATAAAAGGTAGCGTGAAATTTTTGTATATAATATCTTTATCAAACAATATAAAGTATAGTTGATATAAATTTAAACAAATTAAGGCAAAAGTTCCTTGCCTGTACCGTTTCTAACTTTTACAAATCTTCCGTCAATTCTTGATTTTTCAACATCATACTTGCGTACAAATGTGGAGTCTGATCAGTATTGTCCAATTCTTGTTCTAAAACAAAAATTAATCAAATAACCATTATATTTTATTTAAATCCATAATTGTCTACATACTTGCCAATAAATTGAGGCTTTTTTGAGTTCTTCGGGTCAATTTCCCCATTTCTTTTTTTAAATCTCTTTTAAGGTCCCACGTTTCGTCTTTACATAACAAATTGTCAAAATCAATGTCCTTGTTCCAGTTGACTAAAATTGAATCATAGTAGCTTTCATCGTTCATGTCGAAAGGTATAATGTCTCTGTAACCTAAAACGTGTAAATTAATTAATATAATTTGAAATTTATATTTTTTACATTGCTTCAAATCTAAATCTTCATGGACGCAATGCTTGAGAATATTAGATTTTGGTTTGTAGTTTCGAAAAAGGAGATTTCTACATGGAAATTAAATAAAATTTCTTAACAAATGTTGAAAATTACTTTATAAATTGACTAATTTCAGTTTTATCCTGATGTGTAGGCACTTCCTTGTCATTTTCTAAAGTTTCCATCAATTTTCAAAACAAAATTGTGAGTCAATTTGTGACGATTGATATATTTTTTTAATAAAACGTCAAGTAACTATAACATTATTATTTAAAGGCAACTTTATTTAATTTTAAATACACGTGTGTGAATTTTTATAATTTAAAAATATTTTAATTTGTTGTAATCAATGTCTGAAAAGTCAATCGTAGTTGATGCAAACGCATTTATCCACAACACTGACCTAAACGTTTTTATAATATTTACAATTAAATTTTACTTTCTTAGAAATATGACAAATTGTACATTTCTCCGCTTGTTTTGTGTGAATTGAAAGATAAAGGAATTTATGAGAGATGTACTACGTTAATTGCCAAAATTGACACTGTAATTCCCAATTCTGATAGTGTCAAGCTGGGTACATAGTATAATTGGTCAAAGTTTTATATTTTTAAATTTTAGTAACTCAAATTGCCATTGATTCAGGTGAATTCAAAAGTCTTAGTAAACCGGATATCGACACCATAGCTCTGACTTATGAGCTTTACGGGAAGAATTCTAGTGAATTTTTGAAAAAAGTCGAAGAAAAAACAAACGATGTAGAAAGCACAAAAATTGGTGAAACTATTCCCGGGTTTTATTATGGAAAAAAGGTAAAAAACAATTAAAAAAATATTTACATTTTAATTTTTTTTAGAAAAAATCACAGGAAAAAAACTTTCAAGGCGGTTGGATTACTCCTAAAAATATTGATAGTGTTCCAGATATGAAAAAGAATACAATGGAAACTAAATATGTTGATAAAGATGTAAATGGTATGCTGGGTTGTATTACTAGTGATTTTTCAATGCAGGTAAAATTTCAATTTTCTAAAATGTTTTTAAAAAAATGTTAGAATATTTTGATGAAGCTTAAATTACCTGTCATCTCTCCAAATGGACTATTAATTAAAAAAATTCGCAATTATACCAACAGATGTTATATTTGTCATTAGTAATATTTGTAATTGGTCTCTTTTAAAAAATATATATTTTAGTGTAGAAAAAGACTCTCGCAAGAAATTCTGCCGACATTGCGGATATGACAGTTTGAAAAAAATTGCGTATTCCTTGGATAATAAAGGTCAAATAAAGTTTCATGTATCAAAACATTACAAAATAAGCACTAAAAACACAAAAGTATTTTTTAAAATTTTGAACAAATATTAAAATATTTTTAATTGTACAAATTAGTATTCAATAAAAAACCCCGAAACAGGAAAACACGCTAAAAATAAAATAACCTGTGCTGATATGGCTAGACCACAACAAAAGCCTAAAAAGACGAGAGCTAATAAAGATTTTGATCCTTTATCGGACAATTACATTGCTCTGGATTCTCCATTTGCACCTACAGATTTGAATAGCAGAGCCTCCATGTTGGGTATATTTAAGAAAAAGTAATGTTACGAGTTGGTCATTATTACGTATAAAATTGTAAAGAAAAATAAAATGGAAACCATCAACATTATGGTCAGCGTAGTTGCTGATAATTGACTGTCTTTATGTAGCACGTATTTTGAAATGGAAGGATATACCCGTTTGTATATATTAAAGTACAAAATGTTGATAAAACTGTGAACGATTCGTTTAGAAAAGTTGAATTTAGATGAGACGTATCTAAGCATATTGTAAAATGGTGAAATTTCATCTGGAAGTCTGATATTATCATCGACACTACATGTTTGTCTAGAATCGGACCGACCTCTGCTTTTTACTCTGTTATCAAGAGAATAATGCTCGTAGAAATGACTGCTATTTAATCTTTTTGTGACCGTTTCTATTTTATTTGAAGGTTTAATTAGGCTAGATGAGTCGGCGAGAGAGTAAATAGACCCGATTAAGTCTGTCTGCTCCTTTTCAAATTCCATATTAAAGCTACAATAGCTGTAGTTTTTTGATAATTCTTTTCCTGATGTATTTGAACCTACAAAATTTTTAATATTTTAATAATAAATTGAACCTTGCTCTTGAAATTTATTTGTATAACTATTCGCCTTTTCAGAGGCCACCTGTTTATTGATTCTAGCTTTTTCAGCATATTGTTCAGCACTGACACAGACAATTCGGGCACTTTTTAGTCTGTTGAAATAATATTATTCAAAATATTAAATTTACTGACCTTTCGATAGCAATTTCCGACTTTTGAAGCGCTATATCCGCGGATCGTCTTGAAGTTAAAATGGTTGCATCCATATTGTCTTTAAACTTTTTTGTTTTTAGAATAAATGCATGGTGTTTCCTATCTATGCCAACAAATTCATTATGTCTGTATTTACCACTTTCTGAACGTCCATTTATAAACACTGTGATGCCCATTCCATGGCGTTTGTTGTTGAACCACTCTCCTATGAACTGACAACCGTCAGATCGTTCGCAAACTCCAAAGCCACATCGTTTATCGCTGATCCATTCGCCATAATAAGTCTAAAAGATTATTGTATTTATATTTTTAAAATAAATATACCTCTGTAACACTCGTGCCTGTTTCCTGTGAATTAAAATCCCCACTTGTATTATCTCCTGTAATGTGACAAAAAGCATTAGTATCACGCTTATCTTTTGAAAAGGATAGAGTTTTTATATATCTTTTATTCCTCAGACCTTTGGTATTTATATTATCACAGCTTTTCAACTTTTTCAAAATTCCTCCCACAAACTTGTATTTTTTCTTTTTATCTGTGTACATGGATCCTGAGTTATAGCAATCTTCATTTGTGTACCCTTGTCCAGATAAATTCATATTTAAGACAAACCCTCCCTTCTGCTTGGATCGCAATCCTTCGTTTCGCATAATTACCGTTTTATCATCTTCTTCGATACTTCTTATGGATGTCATTGAAGCCCTTGCTTGATATGCGTGGTAATTAACTGCAATTCCATATTCTACACTTTGTCGGACTCCATATCCATGTCGCATACCTAAATTGTACAAAAATTTGAAAAATAATCAAATTACCTTTAGACCATTGGCCGTGATATGTGCTTCCATCAGCATACGTCTCTACACCATGCCCTTCTTGTAACCCCATATTCCACGTCCCCTCATATGTAGCTCCAGATTTTCCACTATAACGAATTCCAAGCTTCCCTTTAAACCCCTTTGTCCACTCACCTTTATAAAGCCACCGATCCTTTTTTTCAACACCTAAACCATGCCTAGATCCACAGTTCCATTGTCCTTCGAAAGTATTCCTATTAGGCCAAATGTAAACCCCCAATACTTCGAAACCCTCAGACCACAGACCAGCATATTCTCCTTCATCTCTAGGACCGGAACATGTCCCGAATCCATCAGCCTTTGAATTTTTCCATTCTCCACTGTAACAACCTCCATCGTCAAATGCATAAGTTCCACCATTTCCTTCCATAAAGATAATGAAAAAATTCTCAAATAAAATAATTCTGATGTTTTTATACATCAACAAAATTGACCTACATCATAGGACTCTCTAGAATATACTATCAAATACTTTACTACTTTTTACCTCATAAAAATTTGTATTCATCGCATTATTTCTTACAATGTTACATAAACTGATAAATTATCTGATAATTCATGAATACAAATTAGGTATATTTTTATTACACTAATCTTCAGAAACAAGTGGGTTAGAGTTGTTGGCTGCTCCTTTTCTTGTTTTTTGAGGCTTTGAAACTGGTGCATCTTCCTCCTCCAACATGAGCTCAATGTGACATGGATGGCTCAAGAATGCTAGAAAAATACATTACTTTTTTTTAATTTTCAATAATTACGGTTGATTCTTCCGTGAGCTCGATATGTCCTCCTTCTTTGCTTACATGCTCTATTGACCTGCAAATGCTTAATTTTCAACCTCAGTGTATCGAGACCTTTCATTTCTCCATTACTTTCAGCATTCCTCAGCAATTCAAGGAGATATTTAGCGCTCTTTTGAGGCCATCTTCCTACTGCGTGTTTAAACTGTTTAGCTTGAGCGCATTTTCCTATTCCTGCATTGTAGCGTCTGAATGGGACACATCGTTTGTACTCTCTTACATCCTCGAGGTACTGAATAGCCTTCTGAAGGTTCATGTTTGCAATAGCTGCTGCAGTTTCTCGAGTGTTCTATTGTTAAAATTAAAAATATTTAAAAATTAAATATTTATACCTTAAAGTGAACTCGAAGGTTTGTGTGACGAGCTTTCACGACTAAATGATAAAATATAAAGGTTCAAAAAAGAAATTATATTCAAGTAATACTTTTTGACGTATTGGTGGGATGAATACTGTAACGAACCATTTTTGCACGTTTATTTTCAAGTTGGTTGATATTTGACTGTGGACTTGGTGATGAAATAAAACTTTATTTATAAACTGAACTTTATTACATTTTTAAAAAATTGTAAAATTTACAAAATTTTGGGTAAATAAAATTTATTGATCAATATAATGTTCAC
Organism: Coelogynopora nodosa; assembly: GCA_034780555.1. Lineage (NCBI taxonomy): Eukaryota > Metazoa > Platyhelminthes > Proseriata > Coelogynoporidae > Coelogynopora > Coelogynopora nodosa. Next base: position 5,899 of record JAUZND010033335.1, read on the forward strand.
TATTCCAACTCATCTTCTGAAAATTGTTCGTTTGGTGGTAGAGATTGTCCACTTGAAGTCAAATTGGATTCGGTGAAAATGTGAGATCCGAACATTGAAGCTAAAATTAATTAATACACTTTAATAAAATATTTTTATTACAAAAAACGGGATCTAAACGATTCCCCGTTTTGGACTTTGTTCCAAAATAAAGTGATCCAATTCTGTCCAAATACAGAGAATAAAATGTATCGATTTCTAAGCAAAACGAGTATTTTTCGAGAAGGTAATTGAAAATTTTTTTATTTTCCTCTCTATATAAAAATGTGATAAACAATTTGATTAAAATTACTTTTCAATATGTACAAATAGCAGATATATAAAGTTCAAAATTGGAAAACAGTAAAGCATTTTATTTCTATAAGGACGACTGCTGGTAATAAATACAGATTTGGCTATAGCTACTTTTTTCAGACACAAAAGTCTAAAAAATGTTAAAATGTCTAAAAAATAAATTACTGAAACGTAAATTGAGAAATTAAGTAGTGGGCGAATCTTGGATGTGCGTTGGTGAGAGTTTTGATAAAATGAACGCACATTTTGGGGTGGTCACTATGTAAGACATGAACTCTGGCCAATAAAATTTGATTTACTAAAAATTTAAATTAAAAAATTAAATTTTCTTCAATGTACTTCTTAAAGCAATAGTTGCCAAACACACGTGAATATTGCGATGTGGAAGAAACAAAGAATTTTTCCTAAGAATTCCTACTAGATTAATCTCATACAATTGTAAATGCTTGTCTCCAAACATGCCGTACAAAAAAAGAAATTGATCAATGTATTTTTTGTCAATACTTTCAACATCTAAAAATAGCTTTTTGTAGAGATTCACAAGTTCCAATCCTGTGGCCTCTTGACCATCAAAAACCAATTTTTTCACCACTCCGTAAATACAGTCTGCGCATTTGCTAAAATTGTCATCAGTATATTTTATTCGATGACAGAGAAATGAAGCTGCTTGAAAAGCGTCATAATGTTTGTTCTCATCCAATTGCTTGTCTATTTTTGAAACTATTTTATCGAAATTTCGCATATCCTTGACAATTTTTAGTTTTTTAAAATCCAAACGAATACAAACGTGATTTGATAAATTCTTCAATAATTTAAAATAAAGTACCACTACAGTTTGCAACCAAACAATCAATGTTGTGTAGGTGATTATGAAGTTTTTAATCAAGTTAAATTCAAATTGTGTAGGAAATCTTGGAAACGAGCACTGAAGATTGCTTATTGATTTTTGTTACAATTTATCTACAAATGGCCAATTTTGTTCACGAAAATGATCCAAACTATAATTTAAAAGGATGGCGATTTCATTTCAATACGCACACTTATAGAGGAAAAAGAAACGTACCTTTTATTAAAAAAAACGAAAATTTATGTGTATTATTTAATAGGTTGGATACTTTTCTTTAGTTTTATGGGGCGCAATATTTTATTGTGCTTTTGGAAGAAGAAAGAAAGAAACAACACCAGCCATTGAACCAAAAATGAAATAATTAAAAATATTTTAAAAAAATTGTTTTTTTCAAAATTTGTACAAATTTTTAATTTTTCTCCTTTTCTTTGTCCATTTCTTGGGTATATTCAACTTCCATATTGTACTTTTCCACCATGTCTTCAATGTCTGATACGTCGCTTTCGTCTAGGTTTTCGACATATTCTACACCAGTCTGTTCATTTTCAATTTCGTCTTCAATAACCTTTTCAAAGTTTTTTTCAGGAAAGTTGTAAATTTCTCCATACTAAATTTTTTTATCAAATTTTATTTATAAACATTAATTTATTAAATTTACCACATTGTTCTTTAATCTTTCTAACAATTCAGTTTCGATTGTCTTTTCAATCTGTGCGGCTTGTAAAGCTTTTCTCTAAAAAAGTTATTTCAAAATATTTTTTGCATTTTTACTTCTCTAATCTTTTCCAACCTTTCTACACGTGTGCTCTTTGCAACAATTTTAGTTCTAAAATATTTAATTATTATTAATTTGTTATTTCAATAATACGGATTTTTGATGGTAATTTTGCGAATTCTAGAGAGGTATTCATGTATTTTCGTGAGGCGTAATTTGCACTTTTTTTGAATAAATCTGAAATGTATTAACAAAATTAGTTTTAATTCATTTTACGGTTTCCAGTAGATTAAATTTTTATCCAAGATTTTCTCTGCCTGTTCCATGTTTTCAGGCAATTTTATCTTTTCCCACATTTTCGACGGAAATGCTGCTCTCTCTATACATTTCATGTAAAGATAACAAACCCCTTTTTCTTCTCTAATAGTGGCGTATTGACTATTGGCGAGAGGACATGTTTTTTCACTACATAAGCCTGTTAGGTTGTAAGGATTGGTGCAAAAGGTTTGTTTGTTTTTTATTCTAAAAAGATCATTTTAAATTTTTTACTGAAACATTACTTTGCTTTGTAAGAGCAGAAAAAGTTATTGAGAGAATTCCAAATTATCTAAATTCAAGTTTATAATGAAAAATTAAGTCACGTGTAGTACCGAATCTGACTGCATTTTATTTGTTGCTATATAAATGTTTACTATTTCAATAAAGTAGTGCTCATTTTCAAATATTTTACTAATTATTCATGCTATAGAGATTATCTTACTGATACAATTATAATTGTGTATCATTCATGAAATTCATCACAAAATTAATGTAGATTTTTTTCCTGAGATAATTATAATTTTTTCAATAAATATTTAAAAGGCATCTATACCAGTAATCTGTGCCCACGTGGCCCAATGGATAAGGCATCAGCCTCCTAAGCTGGGGATTGCGAGTTCGAATCTCGTCGTGGGCTTTTTTTTTCAAATAAAACAAAATTTCAACTTTTAAAGGTGGTAAATCTAAGTTGTGAAATAATTATTTCATTATATTAATTTTAAATTTATTCTAAAATACAAAAAAACTTTATTTTTATCATATTGGATGTCATCGGAGATCTACAATGCTAACAAAGAATATCCAACAATAATAATTTCAATTAATTATTTAAAAAATAATGTATCGAAGAAAAAATAAACCAAATTTAAATTTAGCTAAAGCAAGTATCATCAAGTAATTAAATGTATTCTTGAAAAGATTATTATTTTAATTAATTTAATCATATATTAATAGCAATGATGCTGCTGAAACAAACGTGTAGTTTAAATCTTAAAACTATAATATTATAATATTTATATTACAAATATTAGAGGCCCCAAAACAGATGACTGTGAACTTGACCCAGTCGCATCTCTTTTAAAACGATTAAAAGACTTGGATATTGATGAATCTCAACGACAGAGTCTTGTGAATTTTATGACAGATAAAAAAAAGTTGGGGGTTTTGACGTTGAAGGATTTCAAGAGAATTCACGAAATTGGTTCTGGAAACGGCGGAGTCGTGTATAAAGTAGAACACATTCCAACGAAACTTATAATTGCGATAAAAGTATTTAAAATTTTACCAACATTTTTTAATTATAATTTCATTTTAGACAATAATGCTTGAAGTAAAACCCTCCATAAGAAAAAATATATTTCGTGAATTGAGCGTACTTCATGAATGTAATTCTCCTTACATCATAGGATGGTATGGTGCAATTTATAACAACGGGCAGATTAACATAATTATGGAGTATATGGTACTTTTTTTACGGACAAAATTAAAAGTTCTAAATTTATAGGATTGTGGTTCTTTAGACCTAGTTTTAAAAAAATCTGGAAGACTACCAGAAAGCATATTATCCATTATTGCTTTGGCTATTCTGAGAGGGTTGCATTATCTTAGAGATACGCACAAAATTATGCACAGAGGTTTTTATAAATATTTTTTAATCAGAATATTAGTTAAATAATTGTTTGTAATAATTTTTAGACATTAAACCATCCAACGTTCTGCTAAATTCTTTGGGAGAAATTAAACTCTGTGATTTCGGAGTTAGTGCACAATTGGTCGATTCAAAAGCAAATTCATTTGTTGGGACACGTTCATACATGTCAGTAAGTTTTTTCCAAATAAATGTTCTTTTTTGGAATTTTTAGCCCGAACGATTGCAAGGTTCAAATTACACTGTACATTCTGACATTTGGAGTTTAGGCATATCCATGATTGAACTCGCTCTAGGATTATTCCCTATCCCAAATCCTACCAAAGTTAATTTTTCTGAATTTTTCGACGAAAACCCTCATAAACAGCAACTCACTGCCGCAAAAGAAGGCAAACCTCTCCCTCCAGTGACTGTCACCAACATTACTAGAGATAGCATGGCCATATTTGAGTTGTTGGAATGTATAGTCAATGAACCTCCACCTACTTTACCTCAAAAATTTTTCAGTGCCGACTTTGTTTCCTTTGCTGAAAGTTGTCTGAGAAAAACAAAGGAACACAAGGTCACAATCGGTGAGTTGTTGGAACACTCTTTTCCAAAAAATTCTGGCGAAAATGGAGTTAATATGAAAGACTGGGTCAACAATATCTCAAAACTTTAAATTTAAAAAATTCGTTTTTCTCTCATAATGCTAATATAAAAAATATTTTACCGTTAAATTTAATAAACATTATTAATGTCTGTAATTTGCGCGATTTATTGCTCAAACATGTAATTTTTTATTCAAAGTTTTTCGAATCAATATACCACAACATGAAACAATTTTACATCAACTTTTAACTGGTACAATTAAATAATCTTTCAAATTCCCGGCCTTGAAGCCAAATTGAAACACGTCATGTACTTTTTATTTGTGAAAATTTCATTATAATGGAAAAAATGTAAATGGGTACTTTATAAGTGTACAAGTTGATTTATTAATGGATGGAGCCACTTGAGGCGATTAGATTAATCGCGATTTCGAAAATAGGTTTCATTTGAAATTTATATAATTGGAGATATAGTCATTAAAAGTCAGATAAATATTTTGTATTGTTGATACAAACAATTAGTGTTTTCAAAAAAAAAATATCAATTTAAAATTTTTATTAAAAAATCGAATCAATATTTTCTCATTTTTGAATGTTTATAATATGATTAGAATCGATTCGAGTCACATAAAGGACCAAAATCTTTGATGATGCTATAATTCTACACATATAGTTCAACAATACTATTTATATTAACTAGTTGAATCAAAATTTAAGGGCCTTTGGCAATATGTAAGTTAATGTCAATTTGATTAATTTTGTCTACCCATCAGAATAACAATTTAAAGTTTCAAAATTTAATCGACTAGATTTATTACCTGCAATTAATTGTTAAATTTAGAATTTATTATAATATTGATAAATTATGTCATTTTGCACTATCTAAATTTCAATAACCTTTTATTCGTATTTTTAGTCTTTTTGACTATAAACGGCATTAATTTAATACATGTTTTTAATAATATTATCTTTTTTGGAAATTGTTTTTTGTCATTTATCATTTTTAAATGTCACGTAACTCAATTAATGGCGACAATTAATTAACATAAAAATAAAGATAATACATTTTTTTAAAAAGTTTTAAAAATGACAGAAACGACAATTACTGCAAATCTTTCTCATAACATGTATGTTTAAAGACGTGTGCATCTTTTGACATTAGAAAATTCACAAAAATTAAATAAATTAAATTCCCACGGATATAATTTCAATTATACACTTTAAAAGTCCTAACTTGTATTAGTGATGCTTTTTGACATTTTTGTATCATTGTTAAAATAGGTAATAAAATTTTTCATCATTACTGAAAAATACAGTACATGTCTATTCCAGTCATAATTGTAATATGTTTGTACAATATGAACAAAATGACATCTGTACAAGTACCGTTAACTAATATTGTCATAAATATGACATGGTACAATATAGTAACATCGTTTTAAACTCTCAGCATAATACAAACCTTAAACTCGTGAATTTCATACTATTAAAAAATTATAAAAATATACAACTTGTAGTTGAAATACATGTGAGATTTTGAACATAAATTCAAAACTATGACACATTAATCAGTGTTAACTGTGAAATATGTAGAGAAATGTTATTCAAAATTACTTAAACTAATTACACCTTTTGTTTATTATTAATGTTTTAAAGTTAAAAAACATTTTTTATTATTTTGAAAATATTTTATCAATATTGTCATATTTATCAAACCCTTATATCAAACATGTTAAACATCAATAGCTACATAAATTAAAAATTAAAATATTAATTTACCAATATATTGAAATGAGATGATATGATTAATGTCAGGATAATTATAAAATGATAAAATGATTGTTCAATTTAATATGAATTTTAATTTGATAAATTTATACATTTGCCTTCAATCTATCGATATTTTTCTTTATGTTTGACAGAATTAATCAAAAATAATTTTAAATATAACCTTGTCCTTCTCTTGTGATTAAATTGTTAATTTTGTTTGTGAAGAGATATTGGCAGATTACGCCATATTGTTGAATATAAATTAATCAATTTAAATTAAATTTTAATTGCGAGAAATTAAAAATGCAATAATTATAATTATAATAATTGTACTGTACAATTTATGGAAAAAATTCACCAATTATCACTACTTTTTTCATTTCCAAGGATACAAATTAATATTCCCTGCTAAACCTCAGTAACAATAGTTTGGCGGCATATTTTTATACGTTTTATTCACTGTTGTGAATCAACTTGTGATGTATTTAAAAAACTCAAAATGAGTCTTTTTAGTTGAAAATTGTAAAAATTCTAAATGTGATTATCAACACGGCTTGCTGATAATTCTACAAACAAAGGAAGCTTTTGAATTTTTAACAACTCCAATTGTTCATAAACTAGCTCATTTTGCTAGAAATCAATATTATTATTTCTTAATTTTGTAATATTTAAAACGGGGGAGGGACTTAAGTTTATTTATTGTATTAGTTCTTGACTTTATACAAGTTGCGTGTAAGTAATATAATTGCATTTATTGAAACTCATTTAAAAGTCACCACATGCCTCAAGAAGTACTAATTTTATTTTAATTTTAATTTTATACATTTCCATCAGTCTCGAGAAATTTCATTCGATTTGTACAATTTTCACACAACTTTCATTTGATGCAAGGTTTTTGATTTACAAGTTGACAATTATTCGAAAAAGTATGGAATTTTCATTAATTTTATATATTCTTTAAATTTCATTAATTACTATATATATTGGTGAAATTAAAAATTAAAAAACATTAATTTATCTATATTCACGTGTAATCACGATTTTAATTCGTGATAATTGTTTTTCTCGACAAAATGTATATTTGAACCATGTATTAACGATAATAATGTTGTTTATTTACACAATTTATCATTTATTTTTTGGCTCATTCAGAATCTAATATTTAGATACCAATCCTCACTTTATATAAAAGATTTTACCAAAAATTACAATGAATACTAATTTTACTTCTAATTTTGAGTCTCAGAACGAGAATGAAGTGACCAGAAGAAATTTTTTGGACAATGAAACTAACAAAGGACCAACATCAAACATTGATAAAATTAATCAATTGATGGGATATTATCCCCAAATACTTAATGGTCATATGAATAATGTGCAGGATTTGAGAACAACAAAAAACATTTTTGAGACCAACAAAGGGACTGATTTTCAAAAAATCAATTTGGAATTGCAGAAATCTTTTCTCGTACAGCAGCAAATGAAAGGTTTTATTTTTTTTATTTTTTTATTTTTTTAAAATAAAAATTATATAGCCAATTATTCAACAAACAAAAATTACACAGACTACGTAAATCTCATCAAAAAACATTGTTCAGATATGTATCAATCCCATTCCAATGGAGAATCAAAAATTCCTGACAAAATTAACCAAAGAAAGCACGATTTTTCAAACAGCTATGGAAATATTTCAAATGATAGTGCCATTGATAGTTTTATGGCATCAAATAATTTAAATGGAACTAAAAATCTTTTCAATGTTTTTATGGAAAATTCGAAAAGATTTCCTTCAAATTATGGTATCCAAAATGCATTTTTACCTTCCATGACCTCTAAAGTTAATTATCCTTTGACGGGAAATAATGGTATAGTTGATTTTTTAAAAAATATAATTTGAAATTTTTTAATTTAAAATAAATTTTTAATTTAGTTCTAAATGACGAATTTTGCAATATATCGAGTGAATTAATGAAAAGACGTCGTACGCGTACAAATTTTAGCAAATGGCAAATTGACGCTCTAGAAAATTCCTTCAACGAAAGTCACTATCCTGACATTTACCTCAGAGAAGCACTTGCCAACAAACTAGATTTGCTCGAATCACGAATTCAGGTTTAAATTATTTTAAAATTTAATTTAAAAAAGTTGATTAGAAAATCCAATTATAATTTTATAATTATAAAATGGAATTAATCACTGACTAATGACCATGATCATTAAAGTTAATTTAAACAATTTTAAATAATTTTAACTGCTGTCAATTGCATTAATATAATTTATAATAGTTATTATTTTAATTATTTTATTGTTTCCCATTGCGAACCTGCATGCACCTGTAGTAACTGGTTTAATAGTCATATTGCAATAATATTTATATTGGCAGCATTAATTTGCATATTAATAATTTTATTTAAAACTTTTAATAATAAAACAGTCTAATTAAAACTTTACGGAAAATTAATTTCACATTAATAAATTAATAATTATAATGTGTCTGTAATTTTTATTCGTTTGTCAATTGTTGTAAAACATTTTTTGTCAGAGTCACACTTGCAAAAACTGCAGAGACATGTTGAAATTTTGAAATTTTGAAATTTCACAAATGTTGGGTACATTTCGTTCTGCTAATGATATACGAGACAAATCAATTGTTGTATGATTTATTAATGTAACCTGCTATGCAAAGCTATTATAATTACGATAATGATTATATAAAAATTTTGAAAAAATTTAGCTATATAACAAAAAATGATATGAATATTTTATAATTAACGATGATACATTGTCATTGATATACAACTGGATTTGTTGTGACACTTAATATTTTTATTATAATTCTATTTATGAAATAAATGTGATTTGTATCAATTGGTTTTATAATTTTATATGTTTGAGTGATTGATGTAATTATTACCCATGTTTCGATTTGAATGAGTGATAAAAATAGCAAAAAATTAATAGTGGCAGTTATTGTGTCATTTAAGAGATAAAAGTCAATTTGAGTTATTTACAAAATTTAAAAAATTAAAAAAATGTATAAATTTTAAACGTTTTAAAACAACTGGTAATTAATCGTAATTTTAGGTATGGTTTCAAAATCGACGGGCCAAATGGAGAAAGAAGGAAAACACGAGAAAAGGACCGGGCCGACCCCCACACAACGCGCCACCTCAAACCTGTAGTGGTGTTCCGATAGAAGAAATTGAAAGAAACCAAACGAAAAAAAACAATATCAATGGAAATAAACGCCTCGCATCCACCCCAACGAATCAATTAGAATATCAAGATATTCGTAATCGACGTACTTGCTCATCAACTGTCTCGCAAACATCAAGCATCAATTTCAGTCCTTCTCGAACATTTTTATCAGAAATACAAACAATTGGTTCGCGTTTTAAGGCAGACAAAAAAATGTCCCGTCAAACGAAATCATACTCACCCAAAAACATGGCCAATGAAAAATATTTAAAACCCTCAAGAAATTTTTTCCATTCTAAATTCAAACCAAAATCCCTTGATACTTGTATAAAAAACATTGATGGAAAAGCAAATATGGAAGAATCATGTTCCAATAAAAGTGGGTTTACTATTGAAAAAATATTGGAATCAAAGTGGTCAAATACGAAACCTCTAACAGCTCTCAGAAGTTTACAATTATGCACAGAATCTCAAAATATGGTAGGTGTATCAACCGACAGATCAAACCAAATGACAAAAAACACATCTTTATCAAACAGATCTAGTATGCATTCCATTTCCATGTTTTTAGAAAAATCATAGATGCAAGTATTTAATATTATTCAAATGTTATTTGTGAATCAATCAATCAGGATTAAATATTTAAAACTAAAACTAAAAATCAATTTTTAAATTAAAATTAATTTATTCTGTTTAATGATGTGTAAATGAAATACCTGCTGCTTTATACTTTTATACCAGCTGGATGTCGCAAAAGTCCAGACAACTACAATATGATAAATAATTTAAAATATCTGATGTTATTTAATTTATTAATTTAAATTAATTTAAAATTATTTTCAATTTTTAACCTTGAGTTTTTATTTTAAAAATTACAAACTTCTTTATACAAATATTTAATATATAATATATTTGCAATGTTTAAAGATTGCACCAAAGCTTTGCAAAGATTTTAAAAGTTTTGATTTGATTTTTTTAAAATGTATACCCAAAATAAGGACCAATTTCATGTAAAATTATCCGTTAAATGTAAAAATTTGATGTACGCAAGTGATAGAAACATGATAAACCCGTTTTACGTATTATTCATCAAGGATGGCTCACAGCAAAATTGGGATATAAAGCACAAGTCCCAATCACTAGAGAATGAAAAAAATCCAAATTTCCCAGAATCTATTCCGTTAGTTTATAGATTTCACGAAATTCAGCATTTTAGGATTGAAATTTATGACAGAGAAGGTAGTTTATTAAAAAATTTAAATATAAATATAAAAAACAGATTTCGATAAGGAATTTATCGGCTATCACGAATTTACACTCGGAGAAATTATCTCCAATAGTCATCAAAATCCAACTCGTTCATATAGACTTTCAAAATGCTTCAAAGTAATTGAATCCGGGTCAGTTGTTTTGAGTATTCAAAATTGTGAAACTGAAAACTACAACGTTTTTATAAACTGTCAATTAGTCGATGGACCAAAATCAAACAGTTTTTTTGGCGGTCTTCAGAAAATAAAAATAATTTTTTATAAAACTGACGTTTTATCTAACACTGATGAACCCACAATCAAAAGACCCTTTTCCAGTTTACAGAAATGGGACACTTTGTGTTTTAATACTGATACTTTCTGTGATAACGATTTTAACATGCCATTAAAAGTCATTATAACTAATAAAAATGGGAGTTTTTCAGGTCATGTTGATTTTAGTCTGAATGAGTTGAAAAAAAAAAGAATTTTCAACATTTGCAAGCAAGATGGCACGGAAATGCGTAGAGCTCTTTTTTATATGGATTTTATGGCTATGAAAAAGTGTCTTAATTTTTTCGATATTGTTAGTGATCAGTTTTTCTTCAACGTTATGACTGGCATTGATTTTACAAAGAGCAATGGTTATCCTTGTTTTGATGAAAAGAGTCTTCATTGTCATAATCCAGGTGTTGATAACTTGTATATTGGTATTTTGCTTGATATTGGAAATTTGTTGATGCAGTATAGTGACGACAAGTATAATGATTTAGTTTTTTTATTGATAATTTTAATTTAGACTAATCGAAGCCTACGGTTTCGGGGCCAAACTTTCATCCACTGCATTAGCATCAAATTGCTTTCCATTAAAAGAAGATGGTTCAAATTGTCGAGGTATTTCGGAACTCTTGAAAGCATATACTTTCTGTGCACAAAATGTTATATATGACCTCGAAACTAAATTTTCTCCAATCATAAATAAAGCAATTATGACGAGCACCGTTTTTCACAAAACAAATATATGTACCAAAATAGCGGATAAAAAGGACGAGAAAAAAACAATTAAATACACCACCTTAATGATTCTTACAGATGGCACCATGATTGATTACGAAGAAACTATAAAATGCCTCGTTGACTATAGTCATCTTCCATTTTCAGTCATTATTGTTGGGTTAGGACCGGATACATTTGAAACTATGGATGTTTTTATGCAACGAGTTCCTCTTCAATATAAATATAAAAAGGCAGTTCGACGAAACGTCCATTTTATAAATAGATGCAATTGTGATTATAATAAACAAGACGATAATAAACCAAATAATTATAATTCAACAATGGACAAGGATAAAGAAATGATTCAAAATATTTTTTTGGAAATTGTCAAGCAAGTCAAAGACTATTATTATTTACACAATATAAGTCCTGAATCATTACTAAAAACGTTGTCAAAATCGCCTTTAGAAAAATTTGTAAAAAAAGAGACATTAAACTTAATTGACTTGTATTTCTATAGTATCACAGAGTGCAATTAACAATATAGTTGATGTTTATATTGAAAAATGAACAATTTACTGTATCAAAAACTTTTATCAAATATACTATCGCCCCTGCACCTTTTAAAATCACACGTTACTCCTCTAATCTGCACTACTTTTGTTCCTGTGAGATATAGGAGAAGAACCAGCAAACCAGCAAATTGGTTCGTTATTAAAAAGGCAAAAACTCACATAGATTGTGCACCATTGTCATCTGAAAATGTAAATTATCTCAGAGAACGTGAGAACGAAATTGTCAATAATTTGAGAAGCCGAAAGATTGAAGGTGAAGTTTTCGACGAGCAGATGAAATGGAAAGTCGGGTACATTTCCTTTTAAATATAATAATTAAAAAAAAATGGTTAGAACAAGCAGGGTAGGTGTAATTGCTGTAAAAATTGGTGTCATGTCACAATGGACTAACGAAGGAAAACATTTTTATACAACTCTGTTGCAATTGTTCGACAACCAAGTTATTCGATACACAGACCCAGAAACGTTTAGAGAGAGTGTGGGGTTTAAGAAGAAAAAATGGGTGGCTATGAAACATAAAGCTTGTTGTGTTGTTGGGGCTCTGGATATGCCGTTTTCAAGTGTAAAAAATTAAATTTATATCAATTAAGAAGTGATTTAGTACACCAAATCTTACAACAATCTCTTTTCAGAAGCTCAAGCACCTCCGAAAAGAAAATTGACAAGATTTCTTATAACTCCTGATGCTTTTTTGGAACCAGGTAAAAAAATAATTGATTATTATCGACTGATCAGTGATTATATTATTAGGAACAAAATTAGATGTTTCGCATTTCAAAGTAGGACAATATGTTGATGTTCAAGCTAAAACGTAATATTGGGCATATAAAATATAATTTCATGTAGCATCGGTCATGGTTTTCAAGGCGTAGTAAAACGATGGCAAATGGCCGGAGGTCCTGCTACACATGGATCTACAAAGTGGCATAGAAGAATAGGTTCCATCTCAGAAGGAAGGGTAATTTAATTTTCTAATTATATTTGTACTGAAAAAGAAGAGTTTGTTTTTTCTGGATTCGAATAATATTAATGGATAACAATAATATTAAATTTTAGAGCAAAGGAATTAGTAAAGGACGACGATTTCCTGGCCATATGGGAATGGATTATGTTATTTCAAAAGCACTGAAAGTAAAATTATTTTAATATTTTAATATACAATCGTTGTTTCAGATATGGAGAATAAATAAAAAACACAACATTTTGTACATTCACGGGCAAGCAATTCCTGGCCCCACAAACTCCTACTGTAGAGTTTACGACACTACATTAACCAAAAAGAGAAATGAAATGTTAAGAAACCCACCTCCCATGCCAACTTGCCAGGAACAAACTGATGTCTCATATCAAGAGGTTTAATTTTAAAATTAAAAAATATAACATTTAAATTAGATTTTTTGCGATAAACTACATCAACTGGACTCTGGATCAATAACATTTTCAGAAGAATAAATATATTTATATAAATTTATGAATAATTTTATTTTAATTTGTACAGTATCAACGTCGTTTAAAAGTTTACAATCATACTTTATAAAACTTTGTTCGTGTGACCTTTAAATCAGCCTAAATATTTTTTTAAAATGACACTTTCAAATAAAAAAATTACATTGCATGGATCTTTTATATCAGGATTATAAATTTCTTGTTGCCGCAAAAAAGAATACCATTTTTTCATGTTGAAAGGTCGATAATTTTTGCGATAGTCTGTAAGAATTGAGCAAGTGTTCAAGTCTTTAATTTTATCATTATCGACCTAAGAAATGTACATGTACAAAATAATATATTTTAAAAAATATTACCGGATAAGTAGACGCTAAAATGTCCATAGACCGGTTGGAATACATTTTAACAATTTCCACATATCGCGATAATAAACACTTTATAATTTTTTTGGATTTGTCAAACAAAATGGGCCAGTCCTTATGAATAGATTCGTGTAATATTTTAAAATCCATTTTGTCAGCTGCACTTTTGTCCGATAAACTAGACAAAAGATGCATCCTTTTTGTAAAATACACTTTACTAGCATTAATCATAATCTCCAATCTATTTATGGGTTTTACAATCTCACACAGTACGGCCTCTTTCAAAAAGTCAATCTCTTTATTTGCCATTTTCTGAGTGGTACGGGTCATATTGTGGTGGGTTTTATCGAGAGTGGGATTAACAGAAAGCTTTTCCAAATCCATCCATATTTTAGACATGTTGATGGTACTTTTTCGAATATATGTAATTTCCTGACAAACTGTCATTTTAAAGTGAGTTAAAAATTTGACTAATTTAACAAATTGAGCATTTTGAAAATTGCATTCATTTGCAACGCCTTCATTCTCGGAAACTCCACATTTTGAAAGTATACTGTCGTTTTTTATTATCGAAGATTCCTTTTCAGATTTTGAATCTTTACAAGTGGATATTCTTTTTAAAGAATCTCTGGTTCGTGTAGATTCATTTACATTCACTAGAATGTTGGAAAATGATTGAAACAACGTTTCAAATTGATTCCTTCTATCCTCGTCCTTTTCCTGTTTGACCAACGCTTTAAAAAATAATGGGAATTTTGTCAAGCGTTGAAAAGGTCTTAAAATGACTGAATCTAAATCATACCCAATTCCAGTCTTTTCAATGTGAGCCATAATTTCGTCATATTTTCCATGCGAAATGAGACATTTTTTCACACCTTCCTTTACAGAAGCGAAATTGATAACAAAATAATTAAAACTCTTTTTTATTGATTCAAATTGGTTGATAAAAATGTCCTCTATCGAAAAATCCCGACTATTCCACTTTAGTATAAATGACTTGACTTGCATTTTTTCAAACTCTTCGTAAATGTTCTTAGAACAGGCCACAATATTATCCAAAGATTCGATAATAAGAGGGACATCATTATGAACCTCAGGTATGGAGCTTTTTACAATATTGATAAAAGTAAAAGTGTTTGTGTAAAAGTTTTTTTCCGACTCGTACATTTCCTTTATAATACACATAAATTCGTTATTTTCGTCCTTTTTACTCTTCACATTATTTTCGTCCTTTTTACTCTTTACATTATTTTCATCATTTTGAGAAATAAAAGTAGAGTTTAAATGTTTGTCAAAGGTGAGATCAAGTGTAAATTGGTTGGAAATTTTCACCTCGTTTATTTCAGTTTTAATTTTGGGATTTAAAAGAGGGAAATTATTTTTTTGGCTTATTGTTTCAGACTGTTTAATTTCATTTATGTTTCTCAATTCTTTGAGCAATTGATCAGCAACAAAACAGTCCAATTTGGAAAAATCTTGTTTTAAATTATTGACAGTGGTGTTTACATTGGATTCCACGTTTGACGTGTTGGTAGTTTTTACAGAAGTGCTTTTATTTTCATTAGATTTAGACGTAAAGTTGAAAAACAAGTCGTCTACAATAGAGTCTTTTTTTTGGGCTGGAGGGTTATAATTAAATGAGTCTAGATTAGAATTGTCAATGTCTATTAAATTTTGTAGAGGTTTGGTGGAAGGAATTAAAATATTAAAGTCAAATTTCGTAGCAGAAGATTCTTTGCAAAAAATGGGAGGACTAATAAAAAAATAAATTTAAATATTTTTTAAAATACCTATTGACACCTTCATCTTCATTTAAATCCATAGTCTCCCATGATTCATCATTACAAGGGAAAAAAATATCATCAAACTGATTTTGTTTAAAACTAACGTTTTCTTCCTTTTTTAGTTCCTTGTCATCCAAAAATGGCCATTTCGATCGAGTATCGCTAAAATTCGAATTATTAACGTGTTTCTTGTCATTTTTCACACAATTATTATCAGGAGAGAATGCACCATTATCGAAAAATTGAGAGATTCTCAACGACTCTTCGTTAGTCTTCACATTTTGTCTACTTTCAATTACAACAGCATTGTCAATTTGATACTTTTGTAAGCTATCCATTTTTATAAAGTGATTCTTGGACCAACCGGAAGAAGAACTGGAATTGTGATGAGCATTCTGCAGCAAATTGGGAATAATATCTTGCACGCTATTAATATTTGTCCGCGGAGATGCATTGTTGGAATTGGTTGTGGATTTAAACACGGGCTCACTGACTTTAAAAGTTTCAAATTTCTTAGACTTTCTGAATTTGTTGAATATTTTCAAACTACCACTCTTTCTATTGGCCTTTGGAGGAGGTTCAATTTTCTGATAAACATTACGAGATCTTACATTTTTTGGAGGAGGTATTTTCGGAAGAGGAGGGGGATTTTTACTATTACCAATGACATCAACATCTGGATATATTTGAGGTCTGGGTGGACGTTGCCCTGGCTTTAAAGTAGGCTCACTGCATTCATCTTCATCAAAAGAAGAGTCTGAAGAATAATGATGCATGGAAGGACGCTCTGGAATTTTAGGAGGTTCAACTTTGTTCACTTTATAACCATCACTAAACTCGTTTGATTCCAAAGACACTTTCTTTTGCAAATTGAGCGATATTTGAGATACTTCTACTTCACTGCTGTCTTCCGTGGTGGTTTCACTGTCATTTTGTGCAATCGATTTACCCAAATTTTGGTTATTTTCATAACAATTATTAAAGCCGTTAGTTTCGCATTTCGGGAGACTATCATACACGTTTTCCTCCCTAACTTTAGTCATTTCCATGTCATTTATATCTCCTTGATGCGAATCCAATATAAAAATGGGCAGCCTTCCACTTAACCCTGAATCCGTTTTAACAATCACAAAATGCTCGTCTAAACGTTCAATCACCTGTACTACATTACCAGTTAAAACAGAAATTTCATTTTCCATCACAGCGTCAAAAGTCGTATTGACGCGACAAAACACTTTATTTTCATTTTGAACATCAATCTCTCGTTTATTTAGCGGATATATTTTTGAAATTGTGGCGTATTCATTCTCATTATCCTCCTGTTCTTTTTCTAAAGGAGACCCTGAGACCACTTGACTATCGAGTCTCGCAAAATGAATCAAACACGTGTAATTGTAAGGGAATTGGTAGGTTGTTTCAACGTTCCAATTGCCTAATTAGTAATTAAAGTGTAAATATTGCATCATATTTAAATTACCCATTTTAGTTTCATCATATACAAATCCTTCTCCCCAATTTTCATTCAAACATGTTTTTTCAATCACTAAATTACCTTCCATAAAATCCAAAGACAAGTCACTTTCATTGTTCCATGAAAATAGACACAATCGGCAGGTCTTGAAACTTTTGCAAACTTGTCGTAAAAGATTTGGATTACATTCTACTAAAGATAGGTGGTTTTTTGGAATGAATCCTACCCTGTCTTCGTTTGTGAGGCTTCTTCCGTAAAGCCAATCGCTCTCATCCTCAGCTTTATCCGATACTACTGCAAACAGCTCGCTTCGTTCAAAGGAACATTTACCTTCCTCTTGGTCATAATCATTTTGTATAGCTGTAAAATTGAAAATGGAACGATATAATTTGATGTTATTCATTCATGAATATTTAATTTTATTAAATCGCGAATAAATAAACGAGATATTTATTAATCTAGTGTCATGGTATATATATACTATATAATAAAAAAATAAAATTGTTGTTGAAAACGTTTTTATAAAAACATTGTAATTAATATATTAGTAATTTAATCTTTATCAACTGTCATAGATTTCACCTGTTCCATAATATTTTTGTTCTTCTTAATCTTTTTACCTAATTTTTTCTTTTCTTTCTCTATTTTTTTCAACTTTTTTAGTTCCTTTTTGATTATTTTAGGATCCTGGAGGATTATATTTTAATTTATAATAAATAAATTTAAATTTACCTTGTCATTCTTGGATTTTTTTTTTCCATCGACACCCATCAATACATTTGACTAAAAATAATACTAAAAACGTTTCAAAAAAAATAATATTTACTTCGTTGAGTGCCTCCTTCATTACATCCACGTTCTTCCTCGGTAAATCCCCTGTATCGAAATACTTGAGTCTTTCTTCAATCTGTTTCTTCAAATGTAGTCCAAAAACATTATTGGGGTTATCTGTGAAACAATCAATTCTTGATGCAATTGAACATTTGTTCGCCAATAATCTAGAAATCCTTCCCTTGTGTTTGGGTTGAGCCCGTCCTATAAAAGAAGAATGGAAAATTAATCCATATTTTGGCGTGTTTCCTCTTTTTTTAAGCGCTCTAAATAACGCTTTTTCTGCTCCGAGAATTTGAACTGTAGAAGCAGGATACTTTGCTAATGAACTAAGACTTCCTGCATGAGAAATTAACCTGGCCCCAACTTGGTCCCCGATTAATTCAGACAAATTTGGCGCAATAGTCTTCATCTTGCCCGACAGATACAACTTTAGTTTATCGCGATATTCATTCAAATTTACAATTCTATGGCTAAAAGTGGTTATATTTACAAGATCGAAATCAGTAATGTCCATTCCTGTGCTATATTTCGAAGCGGTGACAATTTTATCGATAATATCCTGTTCTAAAAACTCCTTCAACTTGTTTATTTTCTCTTTTGAAATGTCAGTCTTATTTTGAATAACTTGTGCAGTTTTAGAATACAGATAATTGTCAGATACGATAGAATACAACTCTGGGAAATGATAAGAATACCACTCTCTCATACGCATCGCAAACGTATTGATATCCTTGTCAAGTTGGTCCAGAATGGCAATACTTTGAATAATCATGTTATCTGCTCGATTTACGTTAAATTTCACTTTACATCTGGAATAGCTGTGTCCTAATCCTAGTCTAGATTTATCAGAAAGACCTTCGTCAATGTCTTTTAAAAGCTTATCAAAATGAAGTCGAATGCCTCTCATAACTTCTGGTACAACTCCTGTATGTAGACACTTTACTTTCAATTTTTCTCCTAAACAAGCCCCTACTTTAGTCTCTGATACACCCAAAATAACAGTCCTCTTCTTTTTCGATTTTGGCAAATTGCTGTCCAAAAATAACACTAAATCTTGGGGAGCTATACCTTCTGATATTGAGTTTATATTCTCCAATGCATTAATTCCGCTTTTGAAAGGATAAAATGATCGTAGTTTTACCACACTTTTGAATTTTGAAAAGTTAACCACGCTAGATTCCACATTTTCATTCAAAAACCCAACTTCTTCAAATTCTACAACGTCGAAAAGAGCATAGCCTGTAGCGTGCTCGAAAAGAACAAATAAATCAGAACTCTAAATAAAATTATAAAATTATAAAATAATAAAATTAAAATATAATACCATTTGAATTTTTGAAAATTTTGCACGTGTTGAAAAATGAATCAAACTTTATTTATTATCGTTTTATTTGTAACCATACAAATTTATATTTACAATTTACACTTGTTGTTAAAGTTTAAATTAAATTGACAATGGCAACTGACGATTCTGAATGTTTTGAATGCCCTTTTGAGAAAAAAGAAGGAAATGAGGCCGATAAAGTTAGTCTATTGAACAATGTAATTATTGGAGGTATAATAATTAAATATTGAGGTTGTATTTTCAGATGGAAGCTCCGAATCAACAACCTTCAAAAGATCAACCCTTCTACTTACCAAAACGTCGTCAAATTTCTTCCATACCAAACGAGAAAAACGAAAAATGGGTTTATCCTTCACAGCAAATGTTTTGGAATGCAATGAAGAGAAAAGGTATAAAATGTAAATTTATATACAAAATATAAAATATAAAATATAAAATTAGGATGGAAGTGGAAACAGAATGACATTTCTCCCAAAGACATGTCAGATATCGTCCAAATACACAATTCAAACAACGAACAAGCCTGGTTGGAAATATTGAGGGTTTTTATTTTATTTTTTTGTAATTATTTTTTTAAAGTGGGAAAATTTTACTCATCCAGAATGTAAAGACGTTAAATTGATCAAATTTGGTGGAAGGGCGCAAGATTTTACTCCCAAAGCTCGCATTCGTTCTTTCTTCGGGTTATTTCTTATTTTTTAAAAATAATTAAATAAATTTAGGTATAAACTTCCGTTTGATAGACACGATTGGTGGGTTAATAGATGTGGTAAAGATGTAAGGTACATAATTGATTATTATGACAACCCTTCATCAAAAGAGACGACAGATACTACCGTTATGGATATTCGGCCTGCTATCGATTCATTTTCATCCCTTTATGATCGTTCTAAAGTTTCTTTGTGCCGTCTTGTTTGTAAATTTTATTTTTCAAAAAAATGATTAAACTTAATTTCACACATTTTCGCAAATAAAATCTGTATAAATTATAATTTTATTATTTCATTTTCTTCTATATATTCTCTTATTTTATCTACAGTCTTGTCAATGATGATTTGAATATTGTAAGCCGATAGCACATTTTCATTCGACATGAATTGATTGGCATCGATTAGTTTTTTGTATATTTTGGTATGGCTATCGTAAATCTTGGTATTAGTTCTGATCATGTGAACCTTTTTCCCACGTTGCTAAATTTTAAAATTATATTTATAAATTTATAAATTTTAAAATATTATTTTTTTACACTTGCGAGATTATAATTGACGAAATATTTCTGATACTGATGTTGCATGAAATCACAAATGCCATTGTTTAGAGTTACAATGTTGTCATTTCGTTTTAAAAAAATTTCATTAATTTTCATGTTTTCTGTAAACAATTTTTCCAAAACATTTTTTGCCTCTTTTAAATTTTGCTCTCGATCTTTGATGAGAAACTTGTGAGCAAATTCGCAAGATTGATTTCTAGCGGTGGCGTTGTTTATGTTGGTTTCGATTTTTTCATTGTCAGTGTATCGTTCTTCGTTTTGACGACGTTTTACCTCCACTTGATAGCTATTAATATTAATTATTGAAAAGTAAAAAATAATTTAATTAACTCCAATTGACCAATTTCCAAGATTAAACGCTCAATATTATTATTCATTGTAATGGTTGTTTCGATGAGTTGCAAATTTTTCTTTTTAATGTCTTCTATTTCACTATCCAGTGTTTCGATGACTTTTTGATACATGATCAGTTTCGTCTAAAGAAAATGTAACATTTTTTAATTTCTTGATCAAATTTACCTGTGTTTCGTCCAAATTTTTTTGTGTTTTTTCAAAATATTGAACTCTATGAATCTCGGCTTCCTCAAGTCTGTTTTTTGCGTCCGTGAATAATTCTCTGCTTTTATCCAACAACTAATTGATTTAAATTTTAAATTTTAAATTTTAAAAATTAGTTTTACTTTATTTTTCTCCTTCTGAATTTCCACGTTCTGTTTGTATTCGTTATTTAACCCGTCAAAAAGAATCTTTACTTGACTGTGATGCCATTTGAGCTTCAATGACGTTTTAAAATTATTATGTTTTTATAAACTTACTTTTTTAATTTTTTCCACGTGACTATTATAATCTTCCTCCATCCTCAGTTTTTCCTCTTTAACGCGATTTTCAATGACATATCTAGCTTTAATAATATCTGATATGTTTCGTTTGATAGTTTCAATATTTTTCTATAAAAAATAAATTTTAAAAAACAATTTAAAAAAAATAATATTTACTTCCAATATACTCTTGTCATTATAGGTTTTTGATATCAACAAGTCCAGTTTTTCTTGGTTTAGTTTTTCACTGTCTTGCATTTCAACCAACTAAAATTTAATTACTAAGTGTATACAATTTTTTTATTTTATAAACGAAATTTTATCTACCTCCAAAATCGTACTGTCTAGTAAAATTTTTGTTTTTTTCTGATCCCTAGTATAGTATACATTCTTTTTTTGAGCAGCATTAACTTCTTTATTTCTATAAATTAAATAAAATTATATACAATTTTATGTACAATTTGTCATTTCTTTTTTTAATACTGAGCCACATGGACGAAAATTCGTTATTCTTTAAAGAAATTGTGTTTAAATTAAACTCTGCCTCGCGTAGGGTGTTATTCTGAAATAGACTAGAGTCATTGTACTCGGTGTTCTGAAATTAATGTTTTAAATTTAAAATGATTTTTATATTTATAAAAATAATTACCAAATTCTGATATGCCTCTTTTAACTTAACATTTTTGCTGTATTCGTGGCCGCATTTAAATTCACTTCTTTTCAAATCAGCCTCAACAATGTTGTTTTTTCTAGTAGATTCAATTTTTAAATTTTCTAAAGCTCTCTTTTTCTCACGCAGATTTATTAGTTTTTTAGTATATTCTTTGTAATTTTCATTAAAATTATGGACATTTTTTATCAAGTCCTTCTCTTTTTGAATTTCCAGAATTAACTTGTTTCTAAATTTTTCTAAATTATTTTCTAAATTATTTTTACTTGCACATGTTAAGATGAGCAATTTTCCCATCCGTTTTGGACTTTATATTCATTCTATCAATCTCAATCACACTCTCATTCTCTTTGAGTCTCTCATTTGACCTTTTTAAAGATTCTAGGTTGGTTGCAATGACTATCTCAACCCCCGTCTTTTTTTCGCTAATGTTTGTAATCAATTTTTGTTCCAACTGAAGCTTTTCTTGGACTTTGGGTTTTATCGACTTTAAATTTTCAATAAAAGAGATGATTTTGTCATTGTAAATGTGTGCGCTTTCCAATTTTTCACTCATGTTGGAGACGTTACTTTTATGCAATTTAGACTGGATTTTGAGAGATACTATTTTCTCAGAGCTCATTTTATGAACTAAAAAAAATTTATAAAATATAATTTTTTCCTCAGACCTTTCTGAACTATTTCTCTAAAATTGGTAAAACGCGAAATTGTCATATTATCCAATCTATCTGCCAATATATTCAACCTCTTTTTGTCTTTAAAATATCGTTGAACAAATTTCCGTCTGTCATATTCTAGCCACGTTAAAACAACTTTTACCTGATTTAAAATCCCTTCAATGCTGATATTTTGAAAATCAATAGCTTCATTTTGAGAAAGTGAATCAGAAGACTGGAATAATTTTTTTTAAAATAAATTATATTTTATAATAATTTTACTTTTGATGTAGCGGAAGATAAATCACTTTCATCGTTCGTACTCGATTCGTCGTTTCTCGCCAATTTTTCAAAATGACTTTTTATTCTTTGAAGGAAAATGGTTAATCTATTCACAACTGGATGGACAGATTTTGTAAAGTTCCAGTTGTTTATAAAGTCAAATTCTTCAATTTTAAAATCTATATATAGAATATATTGAATTTTTACGTGTCAATTTTATTAATTTAATTACCCATGTTTTAAAATGTAATTTGTATTTTCGATTTATTAAAATACGCTTTAGTTTTTACTTTTAAGATAATTATTATAGTTGTACATTTTACATTTATAAAATTTTAAATCGTCGTACATACAAATATTTAATATTGTTTACGGGGTGTCGCGAAGTTTCCATTGAAAAAAATAATTCGCACAAATAAGTAAATACAGTTAATTGTTATTAGTTGTAATTGATTTGAAATTAAAAATGTTCTAGAAAAAATTTATATATTAATTAATTTTACACAAGTACAAAAAATATTTGGTTCTTTAAGCTCGGTATATTACTGATCCCTGGGTGCTTTCTGTAGCTGATAAATAATATAATAAATATTTAATAAAATAAAAAATAAAATTCACCATTATTTCCACTAGCTTTCATAACATTAGTCTTTTCTTTGAGTGAATCATTTAGAGCTTGTCTCAACTCGTTAGGAATCGGATTAGACTGTCTCGCCATACTTTTAGATATCGACACATGCTCTTGTCGAATACTCCTGTTATTATGAACCAACGGGACGATAATGTTTTTCCAACTCTAAAATATAAAATAAATTTGAAATGTTTTTAAAAACTTACGCAATATACCAACAAAACAACAATAATACCAACCAGTACTACAATAACGGTATAAATAAAAACTAACATCTTGTTGTAGTAAACTGGAATCGTTTTATAATCTGGAAAAACAGCTTTATTCAGGGAGGTGAATTTGACTAATAAAATATTTTTTTAATAAATTTTATATTAATATTTTCGCTACCCAATACTATTAAAGAGTCATAATCAAAATTCATCATTTCCTTCTGGTCCAAAGTTGTATCCCTAAACTTTGTCTTGAACAATTTGACGAAATTTTTATGGATTTCTTCGTGATTAGAATTGAAAATCATTGAAAAATAAATGCCATTATTATTTTGACTAAAAATAATATAATCTTTTAAAAATTTAAAATATTATTTTTACTTTAGTTTCGAGTTGTACCATAAAAACTCTTTTGAAAAGCCTGTCTCGTGTAAAATTTCCACAATCTACGACAGTAAGTATTTTATTTTAAATTTTAAATTTATTTTACCTTGTATTTGAACATTTCTAGAGCAGATTCCACAGGATCCGAAAAGTTGTATGCCACACCTATACTGGCAAAATTAATGTGAGTGTCTACATGACCCATAGCAAGAGTAACGTTGATATTTGGTAAAAGTGGAATCTCGCCTTTGCTAATGTCGATAGTTTCCAATATTTTTGAAATATTTTTCTTTAATTGAGAATTGTTGAAAGAGTTGGTTAATTTTTCCATTTTATAATCATTTGTAGTTTCCATAATCACATCGGATCCATAAATTTTGACAAGAAAATTGTAAAATACCTTTTCTTGAGTCGGTTTCGAAAACGTGGAGAAAAACAACATTAGCTTTCTTTTATCAACATCTTTTACCATGTCTAGCGAGGTTATTTTGTCAAGGAAACACTTATATTCGTTTTCCATATGTTTGTGTTCACTGGCGTCGTCTTTTTCGGTACTATTAGAAATGATATCATTTTCAGAGGTATCGGGAACAGATTTTGCTTGGTTTTTATTTTTATTAGTTTTTTCGAAAGAATCATTTTTAGTGTTATTTTTACCATCATTATCGGAAATTTCCAAAGGTTCAAGAATATTCTCATTTCGATCAGATACAGTGTCATTTTTATTTTCATTATTTTGTGAATTATCAATTACTTCCATATTCGTATTCTCTTTAGATTTAGTGGCATTAATAACAGAAGAATCAGCAATTATTGAAACATCATCGACTATAACATTTACAGTTTCTTCGTCTTTGGTCTCACTAGTTTCATTCTCGATTTTATCTTGATTAGTATCTTTTTTTAAGTCGTTAACTTGAGATGAATCTTGTATGACGTTTGATTCAGTATCATTGGAAATACTTGTAACATTAATGTTTTTATTAGCATATAATTTTTCATCCGTTGGGTTCAATTTAGTTTTGATGTCGATTATATCATCCTTTACGTCAGAAATAATATCATTAGTCGACGAATCTGCATTTTTTTCAATTTCTTTGTTTTTGATTGTTTCAAAATTATTTTCATTTTCCACATTTGAGTGAATTTCTTCATTTCCTAAATATTCCTTTTCGTTGGTTTTTGTTTCCTCTTTTTTATTATCAGAATCTGATAATTTAAAATTAATTGTATCCTTTTCAGATTCATATTCAAATTCTTTATCTATAGGATTAGCACTAGAGATGTTAAACCGCGATTTTGTACCATTAATGTTATCTATTTCGTTTAAATTACCTCCAGCTGTGACCGAGTCTAATTTTAAATTTTTTATAATTATAATTATAATAAAAATAATTATTTTATATTATAAAATTTATAATATAAATATTTTAAATAGTCCATCTGAATTTTTACCACTAACGTTTTTAATAGTTGAATTTTCAACCCTTTCTTTCAGCACAATATCAATCGTTTCCAATTGACCTTTTACGTTTATAAACAATAACCAGAAAAAAATATAAAAAAGAGTAAAAAAACACTTCATTTCGATTTTTTACACAGAAAATGCAAAAAATTAACGGTTGTGAAAACTGAAACTGGTTTTAATAATATAATGTAATTATAATTGTAATTTTTAAGTAGCTTTTATAATTTCTAACGTTTTTTTCATCAAGCTTTCGAATAAAGCGACATGTCCGGGGGAATATAATTGTAATTTAGTCACTAATTGAAACTAAAATTTAATAATTTATAAAATGTAAGAAATCAAGCGTAAAATCATCGTAATTTAGAGTCATCTCGTGAGTCGTGACGAGAAACATTTTTCAAAAATAGTTGAAATACTCGGAATTCAGACAATTTTTATTTAAAATTTTTGAACCTTCTAGTCTGTAAATTTTATTTTAAAGGAAACTGATTTATTAATTTATGAATCAAGCTTGATCAATCTAAAATTTCCAAACAAAGGACTAGGTGTACAATTCCCACTGCAGTGCACTGTGAATTACACATTTCTAATGATATGTAAATTGTAATAATTATTATATAATCTATACAATCTAAATTTTCAAGTTGATTTGTTGAAACTACAATCATCCTGGCAACGCATTATTTATCCATCCATAACGAACGTCGCACTGTCTAATAAACTTTATAATAAAATGGAGTTTTCTCAATAATTAGCCAGGTGATATTTAAAGTTGACACAGTTTTGATTAAAAATCAATTTGTACACAACGTTGGTTTTTAAAAAGTTTTAATTCGCATCAGACCTTTTAAAAAGTTTACAACCCTTTTTATTTTCTACGTTTTAGATTTTAATAAAATCAATTTATTTTTAATTTTTATCCATGATGGTTTCTCGAGTAAACAATGTAAATGGAAATATGAGAAATGGTGAGTATGGAAGGTTGTGTGCGGATATTAACGAATGGAACCAGAATCGATTGGACCTTTTCGAGATTTCCACTCCGAATGAGGTTTTTTAATTTATTTTTAAATTAAGATTAAAATTTAGAATTTTGACTTTTTTGGAGTTGTACGTTTTTACCATCAAACAAACAACATTACAACCCATTCCAAATGTATACGAATTTCAAGTTCGTGGACTACAGAATATATTCTTCAGCTTTTGATGGAGAAATTCCGACCCGATATGAAAATGCTCACTAACGATATTCACTGTCTTTATGAGGTACATTCCAACGGAGACGAGAGAAAGTTGAACAATTTCGATAAACCATTAAACGTGCAATTGGGTTGGGGCAAGGATGATAGAGATGGAAGATTTATTTTCAAGTTGGACAAGGTAAAATTATGAAATGGATATTTAAATATTTAAAATCTTGAATTTAGGACAATGCCAAAATCCCAGAACAACCTTTTAAACGTAAATTATCGAAACGCGAAAAGAAGCAATTGAAAAAACAAGAAAAACTGGAAAAAATTAACAGTAATGAGCCAGTTTTAAACGGTTCTGTCGTAGTAGATTCTAGAATGAGCATTGGTTCAAAAGGTCGAGTTTCGATAGCCGAGTCGCACTTTTCGGAAATACCAGACACAAATTTACATAGAACAATTTCAAACCCTGAAACTTTGGTTAAAAAACGAAGACAAACGAAAATTGAACGCATTCTTCGTACTCTTAATGAGCAGTCTTTTTTGACGCCATGTGTTAAAATGAAATTATACGTCGATCCTTCCATTAGTAAAACTCAACCATCTGTATTGAATGTTTCCGTCTATCCGACAGACACTTGTGTCATAATCCTAGAAAAGGCCGTTATTGAAATGGGACTCAACGTAGCTCAGGTTGACGAATTTGTTTTGTTGAAATGCATGAAAGTATCGAGAAACAAGGTTAAAATGGTGATGGACATGGCTCATAGACCTCTGAGTGAACTTGTGAATTGGCCTGGGACTATGGAAAAATCTTGTAATAAAGGAGAGAAAACGGAGGCTCCGTCGAACAATTTAAAAAATGTAAAGTTTCTTATCAAAAGATCCATTCCCACGGTTGTAATGGAGATGGAGAGGTTTACAGAATCTTCGTCTTTTTTGTTGCAGACCAAGTATAAATCGCAACACACTGTGACATTGTTGGAACTTGTATTGGATCCAAAATTCGACATTAAAAAGAAGGATATTAAAAACGCCTTTGTTTCATTCGGCAGGGCTATAGAGCTGGGGAGAGGAGAACACATGATTGGTGCTGGCAGGTAATAAAATAATTTATATAACAAACTTATTTTTTATTTTTAGAAAATTGAACATGAACGCCTCACATCAAGATTCATTGGACCCAAATGTCATTACAATTGACAATGGAGCAGATATTGAGCCTTTGCATGCTTACATTTCTGTGCAAGACGTTATAAAAATACGCCCTTGCCAAAACAGTCTTATTTACGTTGAATCGACATCCATTTCTCAAGATACTCTTCTACAAGACGAAACATTCATATGCCTCGGAACAAAAACAATTTTCAAAGTTTTCGATTGTAGAAATCGTATTTCTTCGAGCATTGATCAAATGACTAGAATCATGAGAGACTATCAGAAAAAACTCTTCAATTCCAGAGTTTCTGTGGACGAAGAACGATCCGTTAGATCTGCTTCTTTGAGTTTGAAAAAGGGTAACCCTGATGAAGATTCTGTAAGAATTAGCAATGCGTCAAAAAAATTGGATTCAAATTATCAAGAACCTTGCAATGATTGGAGAAGTGTCAAGAAATTACCTCTAAGTCTCGAATTTGGAAATGCTCAAAATGTGATAAATGCCATGATTTGGTCTCCAAACTTACCCAGCATATCGTATAAACATGGTCCAGCTTATGTGTTTTATCTATCGTGTAGGTACATTATCGACACGCCAGATCGATTTAAAAATGTAAATGTTGAATTGATTTCTTTTGTGGACAAGATAACAATGTCATTTGCGAGTATAGTTGAAAAGTCTATGCATTACCCTCACAATTTATCGTTTATCGTAGCCAATGTTAGCGAGTTTTTGCATTTTATCAAATTTGATGCCGACTTATCTGATATTTTACCTCAGAGGATTATTTTAAAGTTGAGTCAAGTTTTGGAAAAGACTTTTTACTATCTTGTGGACCAATTGCAATTGAAAGCAGAATCTAGTATGCAAGACTTTCTGCATGATGCAGACGACGATGTGCATAATGGACAACACGAAAATACAGCTCAGCTGTTGGATTCACTTTTACAGATTTTTTCTACGACGATGCCAATGCTTAGAAGGTGTAGGATTAATGCCGCTCTCGCAATACAGCTCTTTTCGCAGCTCTTTTATTTTATAAACATGTGGCTGTTCAACAGATTGGTTCAACCTAATTCACAGTCCAACCTTTTGTGTAATAGAAAGTGGGGTCTTCGATTACGACGAAGAATCCAACATGTTGAAATTTGGGCGGAAAAACAAGGCCTCGAATTAGCTGCTGACTGTCATCTTGGACTAATCATTCAAACATGCAATTTTCTCCAAGCGAGAAAATCATCTGATGATGATTTAGCGGCCATAGCTGCTTCTTCTTTTAGAATCAATTCCATGCAGATGAAGGCAATATGCTGTCTCTATCAACCTTCTCAAGGGGAGACGCCTTTGTCGACTCATATTATCCAGAAACTGGTTTCTAATGCGAGGATAAATTCTGACCACATTGTGGTATCAGAGAACCGAGAATTGCAGCTTTTGGAACCCAAACGATTACCTCTGCCGTTTATGCTTCCAAATGACGGATATTCATGTTCAACGATTAAAGGTGTTCCGTCTGTAATGATGAGTTTTTTTAAAAAGTATTCAATGGAAAGACTGTTTAAAATATCTGTTAACGAATCTAGTAGTGGAAAGTGGAATATTTTTATGACTGAAAACGATTCTAACGCAGAAAAAAACACCCCCAATCAAGCTGATGGTGCGAATGTAACTATTAGCGATGAGACCCATAGAGGTAAAGAAGCAACAAATGTATACAACAATGAACACCAATGTTACCTCATAACGATAAAGAAGGTCAACAACAGCTTGGGATTAAGCATTGTATCGGCAAAATCTGAAAATTCACAATATCGGGGGATATACATAAAATCAGTCGTCCCCGGCGGCACTGCTTCCGTGGATGGGAGGTTGCACGAAGGTGACCAGTTGATTGAAGTTGATGGAACTTGTTTGATTAACGTTTCTCAAGAATACGCCGCAGATAGAATGAAGCACTCGAAAAATTGCGTCACTTTGAAA
Organism: Coelogynopora nodosa; assembly: GCA_034780555.1. NCBI lineage: Eukaryota > Metazoa > Platyhelminthes > Proseriata > Coelogynoporidae > Coelogynopora > Coelogynopora nodosa. The sequence continues at coordinate 36,098 of JAUZND010033335.1, forward strand.
ATTCTCAAGAATGCTGCAAAATTGCACGGATTGGAGTCTATTTTCAAAAGTGGTTCTCCGCCTGTTTTAACTAACAGAATAGACAATTCGGGATTAATGAGACTTGATGCCAGAAGTCAATCTGTAGGCTTTCTTGAACCTCAGCCTATTTTAAAGCAATCTCCTATAATAAAAAAGAAGGACATTTTTTCTCCTAGAGATGTAGAAATTCGTAGGAAAAGTTTGGATGCAAAAATGTTTGGCAGTTCTCCTATACAAGGTGCTACTCTTGGTAGCCCCAAGAAGATGAATAATGTCAGTTTTGGGAATAATTCGCATAAAAGCAATACTATGACGAGATTGGACAATACAATGGAGAAAAGAGTCAATTATACTCCAAAGAAGGAATCGCGCAATAGCAGTTATTCTCAAGAATCAGTTTTGAAGAGTGTTGTGGCAAAGAGGTTGTCCAAGAATAATATTGAAAATAGTACATTGGATTTATCTAATACAGACATGAGTAGATTTAATGAAAATAGACGATCTTTATGTCGCAACGTTGTCGAAAAAACGCCTGTACAACGTGCTGTCGATTTTAACATTTCAACAAGGTCCAGATCAGAGTACAATATGCAAAATGCAACATTAGATCGACATAATGAAATTCATCTAGAAAGTTTCGGAAAAGAACAGCAGTTGGATCAAAATGTAGATGTACATGTTGGCCATCAAAGTAAAAATGATATTCTTGAACAACACAATGAAATGCAGCTGGAAAGGTTTGAAAAGGAACCACAATTGGGTCAAAAATTCAATAACCATGTTGTCCATCAATCTATAAATGAAACATACAATGCTTCAAAATCAAATGAGTTAAATGAACAATTCAAATTGGACGTTGTGAACAATCACACATCTGATATGTGCCCAAGTCCCAAAAACTCGTTTAGAGTAGAATCTAGTTCAATGTCGTCCAAGATTGCACCTTCTAATGATTCTCAATCTGATAGCACTGCATTTTCCAACTCTGTCCCGACATATAGCGATACTTTACCTTTGAAAAAAATGTCTTTTACGGCACCCGAGTCTTTTACCAAAACTGTAATATCTGCTTCAATGTCACAATCTGAATCTCTTGAAAAGGACACCAACAAACCGAAATTCAGCAAAGAGTATTTAATGGAACTGGAAGAACTAGAACAACTAAACGTGGCCATGAGAGGTTCACTACCACCAATTATGAAAAAGAGATTGTTAAAAATGCAAACAGAGTATCAAGAGTACAGAAATAATATTGACGTATCTGATCAATTTGAAAATAACAAAACTGACGAAAACATAAACTTTTCGTTGACTGATAAAAATTACCAAGATACGTATTGTTCTTCTAAAGACTCTTCCATTTCAAAATCTTCAAAAAGCTTCCAACAACCAGAAATACAGACAATGAAACCTGCCACATTTTCAACATTTAAACGATTCCAAGAAAACCGTCCTCTAAAAAAATTCTACAGAGATACTAAACTGGATGACATGTCTCACATTCAAAACGAATCTGTTGTGCAAAGTGGAGTCGTTGGAACACAAGAAATTTACAATGATCCGAGAGAAAGAATTATTGCTCAGAAAAAATTGAGTATTCAATCAAACAATGCTAATGTCGATGGTTCTATTAATGATCAAGTGGCATATGAAAAAATGTCATTTTGCGACAAGATAAAGATTTTTAACAATTCTAAAGACACCAACATTATAAACCTACCAAAGTGTTCCAAAGCTCAAAGGTTGTTGGAGAGGAATAACAGTTAGTCTTTGAATTATAAATATAATCAGTGTGAATGTAAATTAATAAAATTTATTAATATTCATTTTTCACTTGACAATACATGATTGTATCATTTTCGTGGCGAAATTTCGTTGTTGATGTAAACAATTCATTCTTAATTGAAGGAATTTCTTATAGCCGGATTTTTAATTAAAAATGACGAGTCTTTTGACAAACTTAATACCTGCACGGTTTTTAATATTGACAGCACATACAATCATTCTCATAACTCTATTGCTTTCCAGGGTGAAATAATTTTTTACTTTTTTATTTTTCAATTAGGATTCAACAGTTGTAGCATCTCTTCCAATATCATATTCCCCTGAAACCTACAAATCGATAGATACACAGTAAGTACTTAACTAATATAATATAATATAAAAATTATCAATTAGGTACATTGTTGTCCTTTCGTTGAGTTTAATTTTCAATGGAATCGAATTAATTCTTTTTATAACAGGATTCTCATTGTTCGTGTCATGGCAGAATTTGATATGTAAATTTACTAATATTATTATTTTTAAATTTATATTATAATATAAATACTTTTAGCTAGCGGTGCTCACGTGGTATTATATAATAATGATAATTATAGTAATTTTTATATTGATTAATATTTTATTTTAGGCAGCTTGCTTTAGCCTCTTAATTGTCGGAATTGAAAACTGGGCAGTCTATAACATGTGGTACATTTTCGCCTTCTGTTCAATTTTACCCCTTATAACCGAATTTTTTTGTTTATTTACCATTACTATCGTTAGAAAAGGAATATGACTATAAAATGAAAAACCTTTAGAAATTTATTTTATAAAACATTATTGTAATAAATCTAATAATCTCGAAAATTTCAAACACATTTTTTTAGTATAATCATAATAAATCACTTTTATTAATATCTAGACAATTTTCAATCGTATACATTAGAGTATTAATTACCTGTAGAGCTTTTAAAAACATGGAAAGTAACAAATATTACATAATTCATTAAATTTAAAACGAATCATTGGAAATACTAATGGGCTTAATATATGCACTGAAGGATCAGTAATGCGTCGAAATAGGAAAACAAATTTCCTACAAAAACTCGTGTGTGCAACATTCACTGCATGTATTTAAGCATTTAATGCAGTATATTGGTACATTTCTGTATCTCGAAAGATCATTAATCAATGCAAAGTATACTAGCCATTACAATCATTTACATCAAAAAATGTTCAAGTTTCATTTTTCTCTCTTGCTTGCATTTGTCTTAATTTTATCATTGTTAAAGGGAAATCTTTTGGATGATGACGATTTGTTAATAAATTTTGAAAATTCTCCAGAAAAAAACACAACTAATGATACTTTATTATCTTTTGAAAAAAACAACCGCTACTTCACCCCAAGAATAAATATCAAAATAAGTCTTATTTCTTACGACAGTATAAGTTTTTGCTGGAATTTAAAATTGCATAATTTTCAAGCATCCATTATTAAATACCAAGAACGTGCTCCCGTTCATCAATATGTAGCATCCAATATATCGTATATTCTGAAACATGGTGTCAATTCTAGTTACTTGATAAAGGATTATAGAGTCATTATTAGAGGCAACATGAACGAGACGTTTTTATTGGCCAAAAATGATAATGAAAGATGTAATCACGTACAGAAACTAACTGCCAATAGAGAGTACAGTATATGCCTATTGGTTCGAATCAGATATCACCACATTGTCTTATCGACAAAAGATGACGACTTCATCAATATTTTAGCACCCAAAGAATTGAGATATTGTGAGAAATACGTGCGAACCGTAAAGTATGTAAAACAGAGTACAATTATTGCCATTTCAGTCGTTGTGGTTATTCTTATTTTGCAATTTTTGTTTACTCTGTGCTGGTGGATCCAAAAGGTCAAAATATACAACCTGAAAAGAGCAGAAAAATACATAACAAATTCTGAACTGCAAAATGATGATAAAGGCGAGGCTGGATTGATAAAACAGGACGAAAAAAAGAATTTGATAGTGACTTTTCGAAGTGACAAAGATTAATAAACTGTTAATCAAACTTCTGATCTGTAATAGTAATAGTATGTAATCATGTGAGACTTTGTCACTCAATATTTGATTGAATAAAGTTAGTTTATTTATTTTCAATTATTTTCAATTGGTTCTTTGCCTCTATTTGGACTGGTAATCGGTTGTATCGTGTTCTTATTACATGATCGTATTTTCACGTGGTAAATTTATATAATTTTCTATTCATCGTCATAGTTATTTAATATGATATTATTTAAAATTGAAAATGAATTGTATATTGTAGTTGTAATTAATTGTTTACGTAGAAAACTTTATCGTGCTATTTAAATTAACTTTCATCGATAAAAAATAAATCTACTTCCAGATCTAAAAATGTCCCAAAGAGTTGATCAGGGATCTAGTGTTCAGAAAACATACAAAATTATCGTAGTTGGAGACTCTGGAGTTGGAAAAAGTTGCCTAACAAACAGATATGTGTATGGAGTCTTTCCAAATGATGTAGAAGCAACTATAGGTGTAGATTTTAGAGAGAAGATTGTAGTAGTTGACGACGATAAATTTAAAGTAATTAATAACCATTTGATCAATCTATTTTCAAATATAGTTACAAATTTGGGACACTGCTGGCCAAGAAAGATTTAGACGAAATATGGTGAACCACTATTACCGAAACGTTCATGCAATTGTCTACGTTTTCGATATATCCAATAGAGAGTCCTTCACTAGCCTTTCTTATTGGATCAGTCAAACTAAAGAACACTGTGGAAGTATTCAAAAATTAAATTCATCTTCGACGACGGAAGAAATAAAAATACCGAGTGTGATAGTTGGGAATAAGGCCGATTTAAAAACAGACAGACAAGTGACCGAAGAAGATATTATGAATTTCTGTAATGCTCAAAATCTTACTTATTTTGAAATATCCGCTAAAAAGGACGCTTCAAATGAACAGATTGATGGTATATTTACTACAATAGCCATCAATTTGAAAGATATCAAGCCTTTATTATCAAAACCATCAATAAGTACAAAAAGACGTGATAGAGATAAAGGATGTTGTAATTAAAATTTTTAGTAAAAAATTTATAAATGTATCGATAATATGTAAAGAATTAATTATCCCCTTTTGATAAAATTCCTTTTCTATACTTTGAAAACGATTCCCATTGATTGTCCAGTTTAAATTTTCTGAAATTTTGGGGGAGTTTTACGGGCTCAGTTACAATAGAATCCACTTCTACATCATATCGATACTAAAATACATTTATATGTAATTTTTAAATTATTTATAACCTCTACAGTTCCTTCCAATGGAAAATCTAAACGTATATTTAATTCAAATTATTTAAAAAACAAAACCCTTTCTAAGAGGGTGTCCTTCAAATCCATAATCTGTTAAAATCCTCCTCAAGTCAGGATGTCCCTGAAAATAAACCCCAAACATGTCAAAAATTTCCCTTTCGTACCAATTTGCCCCCTTAAACACGTCAACAATCGAATCTAAAGGAGTCAATTCATCTGTATACGTCTTGACTCGAATTCTTTCATTATTTTTTATAGATAAGAGGTTATAAACGACTTCAAATCTGTTCAATCTCTTTGGAACATCAACTGCTGTAATGTCGGTTATATTGTTGAACATTAAGCTCGTATGGTCTTTGAGAAACACCATCACAGGGACTATACCCAAAGGGTGGATTAAAATTTCCAGTTCATCCCGTGTCACAATTTGAGCAGCTTGTACGTATTTTTTCATGCACATCCCGACGTATCTGCCCATGGATAATAGTTTTTTAGCTCGAGGTTCGCTCAGAGGGTCCAATGTTACGTCTTAAAATGAAAAATATAAAGTGAAATTATACTTTTATTATACGTGGATCATATTTGACGGTGATTAAGTCCTTTTTTTTATCCTCCATCTTGACAATGGACAATGTAAAGCTTCTATTGACAATTTGACGGGTTTGCCATGTTTTTAGCAAGCCACAAGCTCGGAATATGTTGGTTCTCATTTTATTATAAATTTAACAATTAATTAAATATCCTCTAAATCACTACCAAACATTTATTTGCTTCAATTGAATGATGATTCTTGGATTGAACTTGGGTGTAATTTATTTTAGAATGAAACATTTAAATATTGCTACCTAGGTTATATTTTTTTTGAAATAAAACATTTATTTAGAATTTGTAAATCAAGCTGGCCCATTCATACATCAAGAGACGGAGACGGTCGAGATTTAAAGTCTCTTTAAGAGTTCTAATATTTACATAAAGTAAACTATTTTTTCATGTTTTTACCCCGGAACTCCTTCCCCTTTTATATACAGTCGTCCCCAATAATGAACTCTCCCTTTACCAGAAATGTAGACTTTGCAATCTGACAAGTACATAAAAATTGAATAACCCATATAGCAGTCTTTGGCATGCTAATAATTAACAAATTATTATTCTCAAAAAAGTATACACTTTTTTTTAAAACACAAAACACATCCACACAACAAACAAATTGCTCTAAACATTTTATAACCCACACAATTGCAGTAAAAACACAACGTATCCCGATAACTCTTATAAAAATCCACGTGATATACGGGTAAATTCACAAATGCATTTGAATGGTTTTAATAGATACGGCACAATATTAGAAGCGATACAGTTAAAAATATTTGAATAGATTAAACAAATATCAACCATAGAAGAAGGCTCAAGATATAGAGATATTTCAAAAAGCCACATCTTCACAATTTCCTTTTTTTCAATGTAACCTATATTCAAATCAAGTATTGACAAATTTTCAAACATTAATAAAAAGTGTCTTTCTTTATCTAAATTTTTAACTCTTTGTAGACTGATTCCTTTATCCGGGAAAAGGGTTGATTGAACAAAATTCATAAACACCAAAAATTCCATCAGATAAAAAATTACGGTAGATTTTATAACATTTTCATTAAATTTCTTAACGCTGTTTAAATTCATCACACCAACAAATGAATCTAAATGACCCACCACAAATCCAACATTGACGGCAAATCCAGTATTTGCATTTTTAGTTGAATTCATGGCCCATTTTTCATATAAGTTTTTATAATAGTTCCCCTCCTTCTTTGACATGCACATTATCAAGTAAACCAGTACTTGAGTATATCTCAAGTGTAAAATATTAACGGCACAGGCCTGAAAAACATCCAATTCAATATTGACCAAATCTATCGACATGAGAGTATTTATTAAAAGCAACTGGCAATCTTGAAACAAACGAGGCATCAGTGTCTCGTCACTTTTCAATTTGTCAGAGTAAAAAATGTCGAAATAAATTGGATAAATAATATTTGAGTTTTACAATACACTACAGTAACTTTGATTTAAATACAGCAAAAAGCAACTCAAACTCGTGGAATGTTCTTCTTTTTTCCAGGTGTTCTTAATAATGGCTCTTTCAATATTATAATGACAGATATATACAATTTTATTAAGAGAAATTATATTTTCCTTCAAAGAATTTTCATCATTTTCAATACATTTTTTTATACATAGACGACGACAAAAAAGGTGAATAAATTGAGTAGTAAAATAGCCCTCAGAGTACCTCATTTTAACGACACTTTTGAACGTTTTCTGGGTCACTTGGCATGATTTAAAAGATTGATTCGTTAGTAATTTTTGATAAATAACTTGTACATGTTTTAGTGTAGCAGTCGAGTTTTTTCTGTCCTAGTTTTTGAACAAGTTATTAAACATTTTAGCATCTTGCGACATAGGCTGGGTTTAATAAATATATTATTGCAAAAAAAGCAAATAATTGAATTTTAAATTACTAAATATTCAAAAATATCGTTTTTAAAATCACTCTCCTGTGTTAAATTTTGATTCACTGGAATATCCAATAAAATATCAAAATCTCGATTACACAAGGGACAAACCTCATAAGATTGATCCTCATATACACAAACCTTCTTAACATATTCATCCAAACAGTTTTTATGCAAATAATGACCACAATTTGATAGACTAAACACGGATAAACTGTCTTTTTTCCAAGATAACATGTTTAAAGTCGGAAAGGCATCACCAGACAAAAAATCTAAAGATTCTTGTTTAATTCCCCTAAATGTCTTTCTAGACAAATTATTAAATCTAATGAAATTTTGACAACATGAAATTTTCATTTGATAAACATTTCCACATTTTAAACTCTCCTCTTGCGATACCAACGACCCCAACAGGTATATACGTTGATCCAATGAAGCAGAAATTGTGGCTTTACAAATTACGCAATAAAATTCATTGGAATTTGAAACAACCAAAGCTTTTTGTAACAAAGGTTTTATATTACTTTCTACTCGATTTTCTGTACATTTCATAAACTCAGTTTGCCGTTTCCTAAATTTTGATAATATCTCACAACGCCTCTTTTCAGTCAAAACCTTGTAATTAAAATTTGAATAACAGTGCTGGTCAATTGTGACAGTTGTATTAATACAACCATCAGACAAATTTTCAAGATTACCTTTTACTGCAGTCACATTTTCATACATTGCTCTCAAGAGATAAAAAAGGGCACTTCTCTTGGTTCCGATTCGTCCTTGATGAGTAAACTGTTCAGTCTTTACATTAGATTGTTTTAAAAAATCGTTCCAAAGAAAAGAGAGACTTTTCTGATTACAAGATATATGTTCACTGTTTTGAAAATTGGTAACAATCTTAATGATCATGTCATAAATACTCATTTTGTGTCCACTCAATCGCGGTAAATGTATAGTAAAATTATTGATAAAATAATTCCTGGCAAACACTTTTTTACATTCACCTTTGAAACTATTTAGCACTAATTCTACCAAGAAGCATAAAAAATCTAATCTCTCTATACTCTGATCATTTGTCATTTTTTCAATAATTATAGAAAATTGTCTAAAAACAAAAGTCTGCATCTGTATTGACTGTAAAGCCGTGATTATAACACCAGACAAATAGTCAATTGTAACACAAAATGGTGTCCATATTACATTTTGTTGGTTCGCTAATTTTAACCTTTTCAAGGCTTTCTGGTAATTTTTCAAAGAGGGAAATTTTTCTAAATTAATATTATCAACACAAGATGTCACATCATAATGTCCATATTTTTTAAAATCATTTGCTACAAGCATGTCCATTATATAATCATATTCTTTGATCAAAATTTCGTCCTTTATTGTATAATATCCATTCGTTTGAGTTTTCGAGGACATGCACACTTTAGGCGGCGTAAAAATTGAAATTTCGTTTAAAATACTTTCTAAAAGTTGAACGAAATTATGACGGTCCATTTCATCTTGATAATGACGACAAGTACATGCAAAAATGACACGGTATGATTGCGAACCTCTTGCCAAACAAGCGACAGCAATTTTTCGTAAATCCGATTTGCAGGTTTAAAAATTAAATAGATTAATAGGAATTGGAGATAAAAAAAACAATAACATGGCAAAATATATAGACATGGAGTAGTTATTTCCGATGTATTTATATATTAACGTATATAACAAAATAGTATTATCATAATCAGCCATTTTTTCAGCATAATGTTTCACCGCAAATAAATCCACCGAAAAGAGTAAAAAATTAAAACCACAATTGCCAACAGTATATAAAAGTTTTAACGTTTCGTATAGAACCTTTAAGTGGCATTCGAAAATATTTGTATAAAATTCTTTCTCAAATACATCCAATATAACATTTTCAGTTTTAGAAAAATAATAAATCAAACTCATAATTCTACAACAATGTATTGACCGCTTATATTGCCTCAGAAAATATAAACTATGTTTCAAAAATCGATCTTTCAATCCATCGTCAATATTTGCCGACTTCAAATATACCAAAAGACAATAAAAAGTTTTTTCACACAATGCTAAAGTTAAATTGTTGTCGTCAATCGACTCTAACATTTTTAATCTTGAAAAAAACGCTTGAACCAACTCTTCATCTTGAATAAACTGCTCCAACACGTTTACATTTTGTATCCACATTAAAAAATCCCAATTTGAACAACAGTTGATATCAAAATTAGCAAAAACGCCATTTACTTTTAAACTCCCTTTATAAGCAAAACTCGAATAATTTAAAATTTTAAAGCTCTTTATAAACTCATTGGTACCAGACAAAACTGTTAAAAAACGCCTATTATGAAATTCAACATTATTAAAAACCTCCATTCGCAATTTGGATCTAATATTGAAAAATTCCCTTTTCACAGGATTTTTCACAAACATCATTAAAAATTCAACACTTTTTAAATTTAGCAGATTGTAGAATTTAAAAAAAATATTGATAAATTCCATTTTAAAAATTGCGTGCTGGGTAAAAAAGACGAAAAAATTAAGAAACTGTTGAGGGCAATTGTAAATGATAAACCAGAGATAAAATTCATCCAAGAGAGTGCATTTTTCAAAAATTGAAACGTCTTGAAAACTACCATTTTGTGTGAATTTTTTTGTATGGAAAATACCTTTTATGCTTTTATAAGTTGAAAACCACGAGGCCAATTTTTTTGAAATTAAAGCACTACAAACAACTTTAAACATTGGTCCAGACTTGCGGCATACTCTTTCTATGGCTTTTAAAATATGATGGATTTGGGTCTCATAGACTGAAATACTTTCGTTATCGGAAATTTGCCGCATAAGATTTAAAATTCTATATAGAATAAAAGGTATCACCTGAACAGCGTAAATTCCATCAACGAGTCCAAAAATTAAAAAATTACACTGATCCAACTCGAGTCTATTCGAATCGTATAAATTTATAAAATTCTTTATATTACTATGAGAAACTTTATGATTAACACACATTGTAGATGGACACATGACGGAAATATCACCACAATCACAATATCCACCTCCCGTATTGCAATAGACCTCGTAAAAATCATGATTCTTATGAAAATTCAGGAAAAAACAATCCATGCAATATACAGCACTCTTGTTTTTAAAGCAATTTTTACACGTGTAAAAATAATCGCCTCGAACAATTTCACACTTACACTGGAGTTTGGAAATTTCATTTTTTCTGTCATAGTGTCCATTTCGACTCAGCATTAGAGTCAGAAAATTGACAAGATGATCATTTATGTAATCGAAATTGACAAATTTCCATTTTTTACGCCCAAATGTTTCAAAAAATATATCAAAAACTTGAAAATTAGATCTATTATGCAGTGGATTTTTTTTTATAGAAACTTTTTTGATTGCATAAAAATCAATAGTTGTGAAATTTTGGTGGTAATTTTCATAGGTGAAAATATCTGTAAAATATTTGAAAAAACTGGCAGGAGATTCGTCCGCCATTAGAGTAAAATTATAGAGATTATAAAATTTAAAATATTTTTTAAACTTGATGCAAACTTTATTTTTAGAACCTTTTTGGAGACGAAAAATTGTCAAAAATTTTAATAAAAAGGTACTTCTGGAGGTGGTGGAGTCTTTTGAAAAAAATGCTCATACTCGGCATTTGACGTTTGAGTTTCTGTAAAGTAAATCAGATCCAAAGGAGCCCTTTTAGTAATTGGAGTTAATTCGTCAATTCCCAAATCCCGAAGCATTAAATCCTTTATGTTTATTTTGTCCGACACGTGTTCTTGTAAAAAGCAATCGTAGGTAAGTTGAGGGTGTTTTTGAAAATATTCATGCAATTGGGACTTTATTCTAGATTTTTTTTTAATTTAAGAAAAGTCTAAAAAATTTTACTTGAGTAAATATGTGACGATTTTGTAAGTAACAACACGATGATCGTAACGTCGCATGCAATGGAGATAGTATGTTATTAAATCATGTAGGTAGTATTGATGTGGTCTAATTTAAATTAATTATAGTTATAATCAATGTTATACCCAAAAAACTGATAATTTTGTCCTTTAAAGTCTTGCATTTTCACAATCTCGGCTATACCTTTGCAATAATCCATTACCCAAAGTGGGGCTTTTATAACATTTTCCTTGTTTGATAGCATGGGTATAAAGTTTCCTATTTTTCGTTCTAAAAATATTTATTTATAATTTTTTTAAAAATAACCTGAAGACGCATATCTAAACAGATGTCCATCCCCATTGCCGAAAACCTACTTTTAAAAAAAATATTTTTTAAAAATATAAATACATCTGAAGCTTTCACTGTAATGGCCGTGGTTAAAGTCTCCCGAACTAGAACTTCTCCCGCATACTACAAAAATTGGGAAAAATTTAAATTTAAATTTAAATAACCTTCAACTTCATATATCCTTCACTCTCTGCAGTTGCATTTAAATGGGACGTGTGTATCAACCTCTCAATATTCAACCTTTTGCACACGCTGGCAATTCTTTTTGGTAGAAATACGTTCACATCTTCTATAGGGTGATTTCGTGTCGTAATTTTACTCGTAATCAAATTAATTACGACATTACTATATCGAATGCATTCTTCAATAGTTTTTTCATCAAGATTGTAAAAATTCTAATGAGAATAAAGTATATTGTATAATTTAAAATATTGTATTTATTACCATCAATTTAATCTGTCCTGGTTCTCCCGCAGTTCTTTTTTCACGCATAAAATACTCATCACATCTAAAAGGAAGAACCAATTGACATCCATTTTTAGCAAGTCGATTTACCAAATGAGTCCCAATAAATCCATTCGATCCAAATATCGTGACAATTTTCCCAGAAAAGGCATTTCTCCCTTCTTTTTCAAAGGCTGAAACGTATTTAGTCCTGTGTATACATTTTTTTTGACTCAGTTTTTGAGCAAAAAACAAAAAGTTTGAAAATTTTCCAGTTTTCAACATGTTACTAAACTCTATTCAAATTGAATATGTAACTATAGTGACATATTTCCATAATTGAATTTAAATATTAACATGTCTTACATGCTGCACCATTTAGAGAACGGTTGGCAGGTATAAACTTTATATATATATAGTGTATAATTAATTAGGTCGACCAAGCCATCCTAAACGAACCCGAACGAGTCGTGGTGATTCGATTTGGCCACGATTGGGACCCAGCGTGCATGATTATGGATGAAGTAATGTTCAAAATAAGCGAAAAGGTAAAAAGTTTCGCCGTCATGTACATTGTTGACATAACAAAGGTGCCAGACTTTAATAAAATGTACGAACTGTACGATCCTTGTACAGTCATGTTTTTTTATCGAAACAAGCACATGATGATTGACCTGGGAACAGGAAATAACAACAAAATCAACTGGGCTCTGGACAACCCGAATGAAATGATTGATATTATCGAAACAATATATAGAGGGGCTAGAAAAGGGAGGGGGTTGGTTATTTCACCAAAAGATTATTCGACAAAGTATAAATATTGAATGTAATGTTGAAATGTAAATATTTTTATTACTTATAATTTATAAACCTTACTCTTCATTATTTCGTTTTGCACGTTTCAATGTTGCTGTCTTGAGAAACGAGTTTGAGAAGATATCCATTTTCCAAGACAATATTGTGAAGAGATATAGTTTCATGGATGTAAATTTTAATCACTCCAAAGGCATATGCGAGAATCAGAGACATTACTATTGAACCCGTCTCGGAAACTAGAAAAAATGAGCTGCTCTTAGGGGTATCCAGACATATTATTATTTGTATTAATGCCATCCACACCGAAACTATAACCATTGACCAGAAAATTGTGTTGCATTCTTTACAATTGACTGACAACTGTTTCAAGGGTGTCACTAATATGGTTAATATGACGGGTACGACAACTGTGTAGATTCTATAAATGTATAGCGTTATGATAGAGTACATGCTGATGTCTACTAAACAGCTGTGATATATAATGTCATCTGAGGAGTTTTTATATCGACTAATGTTTGAAGAGTAGGTGACATTTCTAATTAGAAGAATAATGATTGTCAGAATCTAAATTTATATAAAGTGACGAAAATTTAAACATTACAAAAAAGCCAAACGATAGAGTCACTACTGCGACCGTATTATACTTTGCATTCAAGTATTTGATAGATCTACATCTATAATTGTAAATTTTTAAAATTATAGCTGCATAAATGGTGATATTTCCGCAGTTTTCCAATATATTGTAAAAAAGGCATTTTGAAGGTGAAAAAAGTGAGTTTAAAATGGCTGCAAACTTTAGCAAGCATCCAAATTGAATACACATGTCAATTTCAAAGTGGCTGCTTTTTAAATAATCACTATTTCTTTTAATGAGAAGAAAAATCAAGGACATGGCGTTTAGAAGTGAGATTATAATTGCCAATGATATAAAGAGAAAGTCTGTGGCATTTTTTATATTGAATGTTCGATGTATTAATTTTTTGCATTTTATTGAAAATGCATCGTACTGATGAGAGGAAGGATTGACAGTGTATTCGTATCCGCATGGAAAGCAGTCCTCTAGTTCAGAGCATTCTAGAATAAAATCAACAGTATAATATTTTTTTTACCTCTACAAACCCAACATGACCCTGTAACATAAACCTTTTTGTTGTAATCTGTACACTGAGGCATACAATCTGGTTGATAAAAATTGTTGAGATTAGTAAGATTGTACCCGTTTACCCGTTTATTGAAAAAATAATAAGCCGAATCATTCATGGATAATTGAAATGCTGGGATATGATGATTGTGTTTTACTATTTGGAAAATTTGGAAGAATCCACCAAAGTTGTAAGATTCTTTCGTTTCAATCAGCATTTTGTTTTCAATGTCAGATATTATGGCTTCGTTGGTCATTTTCGACCCCTTTTTAATTCCATTATAAGAAACTGATACAATGCGGTTTACAAATCTTAAAAGTCCCTCTTTTTCAACGTCATTATCACCCACGTAGTAGATTTTCCTAGATCCGAAATGTTGTTTGAAAGATAATGTCTTTTTTACTTTTGGCAGGTGATAGAAAACGAGGGTTAAATTTTCATGCGGGTCAATTGTCTGAATGTAATTTGAAATGTTTTCCACGTTATCAATTATGACGACAAGACATAAGCTTTTGATCAATTCATACATGAATAATTGAGATGACGTGCAGTTTTTAAAAAACGGAACTGTAAGTCCAAAAGTCAATCTATTGTCTTTTTTTATATATCTTTGAATGCTACTTATCATGTCCCATTCATAAAGAGTGTCCGTGTATACAATGTTTACGTATCCCAATCCATTGGCTATGAGAAACTCGCAGATTAGTTTTGCTCTGTGCATGTTGTTGAAAGATAGTGAAACTTTGGGAATTTCAGCCAACAAAGAGTTGAGCTGATTGTACGGCATGTTTGGAAAGATTATGGGCTGTCCAATAAATCTATAGAGGTCCTTGAGTTCAATCAAAGTGTGAATGGAATCATCTCCAATTATTATCAAGCATTCTTGGTTGTAATTTTTAACGTTTAGTAAATGGGAAACTTTTGATCGTAAATTGTCAAATTTTTCATCAATGTAGTTGTATGGAGGGTAAATGTTTTCAAAGGGAAGATTCGATAATCTATATTTATAAATATATTATTATTTTTCGTAAAACCTCTTATTTGGTCGAAAAGTCCAGTAAATGAGTGGTTCGCATGTCCTTGCTTGCAGTTCATTTGCTATCAAAAACCAGAGGAAAAAATTCACATTCATAAAATTTCTCATTGAAACAACCTTGTGTAATTATTTAAAAAAGATTGTTTATTTTTCTTACATACAAATTTTGAATTTATTTTTAAAAGTTGAATTTATTTCGTCTTTTTGGCATTTTTAGTTAGAATATATGAGTTGTCTAGAACTATGCTCTGCATAGATATTGTCTTTATGACGTAAATTTTAATGATTGCTGAAGGAAATATTAAAAACATGTCAAGCATTACAATTTCGCTACTTATTATGAGGTAATTTGGACTATTGTATGGGTCAGTGATGCTGACCAAAATGATGTAGAATATCTCGATAATACTGATGAAAAAGCAACTATTGTAATAAAGTTTACACTCGTTCCAATTTGTTGGAAGATTGGAGATGGGTTTAAACAAGATAGACACAATTGTAAATATGAAGGGAATGCATAATCGATACATATAAATGACTACTATTTTTGAAATGCTAAATTCGTGTGTTATGCAAGTTGGTTCGAGACACATTTTTCCATTTTCCATGTTTCGGAGTACGTTGATTGATACATTGGAATTCATTACCAATATAAGTATGCCGTAGATGGTCTAAATATTAAATTGTTTTTATAAATAATATTCATCGAACCATTAAGATCAGTGAAGTCACCGTCATAATACACACATTTTTCTCTGTAGATTGAAACCGCACTCCAACTCTTCTATAATTGGCCACCTTTACACAAATCCCTACGAAAATCCCAATCAACCCGAAACAGTTACAAATCAGAGTAGCCATACAACCACTAATGGGAAAGGTAAATTCTATAATAACATTCATCATTCGAATAAGTCCAAAAAAGTTGATAAACAAGTCCACTTCAACATGTGAACTTTTTAAATATTCCATATTCCTTTGCATCGTTAAATAAATTAAACTAAACACGTGAAAAAAACACAAAATTGATACGAAAAGTATGAGTAAAATGTTGTATATTTTGTTGCCGTTTTTTTTGCAGTCGTGAATTACGTGACACTCTGGTTTGTTGTTTCTGATCCCTACGCTCTGTCTATAGCCGCATGGATAACAATCTTGGTACGCTTTGCATTTTCTACAAGTCCAGCAAATGTTGTCAATCATATGCTTTTTATGACCATCAAAGCATATAGGTTGACATTGATCATTGTAAAAATTGGGTAAGACTGAATTGTAATAAGTGTCGTTGAAGATGAAGGAATCTTGAGATATTTTGTTTGAAACGTAAAAAATTTTGTACTTTTCTCCAACATAAAACGACGTGGTGTTTTTTTCAATTTTTATATTATCAATTACGTTTGAAACAAAGTATTTACTAAATGCCTCGCTTTTATTAGTTTTTTTATATTTTTTGTACGTGTTTTCAATACCACTTAAAATTAAACTGTTTGAGTTTCTAGATAATTGCAGAGGTTTCAGAATATTTACGAAATTTGAATAATAAATTGAACGACCTGGGAAAACATTCCAAGCTTTATCAAACAAATCGGTAAATATTAGAGAAATATTGTTGTAAGTGTCAATTAATTGGAGACTTTTGAGAAAAAGATTAATATCTACGTCGGACATAACGACAAGTATGAAATTAGTTTTTGCAAGTTCATATGAAAATATGCTATCTTGTTTATAAACGGCTTGAATGCCTAGAGAGATGGTATCTATTAAATAATTTAAAAATAAAAATAACAATTACAATTCTTTTCGTGTATAATTTTATTCATTTCTTTCAAAATGTCCATTTCATACACACCAGACGTGTGTAGTACTGTTATTTCACTAGCTCCACAATTATCCAGAAGTTTAAGTATAATGTCCGCCTGTTGAGTATTGGAAGAAAGATTTGAAAGCATATTCAATTTGATTTTTTGATCTTCCAATTCGCTATAAGAAACGTCAGGTAAAAGTATAGGCAGGTTTATTGATTGTAGAATGCTTAACATTTCTACAACTTGGTTGGTGTAATTTGGACCGACTATAAAAATACAGTCTTTTTTTCTATTGTAATGGCTATCCACAGATAAGAGTCTCTCTATAATAGAATCCATGTCATCTTTATCATTTTTAGGATAGTGTATGCAGTATTTAAAGCTAATGTTGTGATTGTTGTACGTGCTACATGATTTTACCGAATCTGGCCTACATTTTTAAAAAAAATAATGAATGTTCGGGTAATAAAAATTACTGTGGTTTATATATCCAATATATAACGATTCTGCATTTTTCACTGTTGGCCGATACTAACAAGTGAAATTTATTTGCATTTAAAAAGAGAAAAATAAAAATTATTTGGTAAAGTTTCATTTAGACGACAACTACACTACAGTGATAAATTATCACTAATAACCAAAAGTTTTGATTCTAAAAAATCTACAAACAAAAATATATATTGTGAAAAATAAATGTTTATGTAAATAGTTTTTGGCAGGCGTAAAACTATAAACCAATAAATAGGGTGAAGACAACTTTTTAAAATTGTTTATTTTTTATTTTTTATCTTCAAATACCCTTTTTTTCACAAAAAATTTTAAAATGTATGTGAAATGATAAAAAATATAAAAAGTAATAAAATAGATTTTTTATACAAATATTTTTTTTAAACCAACAATCGATACCATCATGTTTAAATATCAATAAAAAGGTAATGTGTAAATAGTACATATCGTACTTGTGACGTAGCTTACAAAAATAATATTAATAAATATTCCGCATAAATTAAAAAACCATTATCAGTCAACTGTTTTTACTTTTATACCTATAGATACAGATGGGAATAACTCCCTTAAACAATTAAACTCATCAGATTATCCTTCTCATGGGAACATATTAAGAAAAATATTAATTGATAAATATAGATTCCAATCTATTACTTGTGATTTACCTACATTTAGTCAAAGTTAGTGAATGTTTATACATAACTACGGCATATTAATTAGAAATTGTTAAATTGTTTAAATATTAATAATTATGTAATTAAGATTAATTGTAATAGTTTTCTTGAGTGTTTATTGAAAAGGTTGTCAGATTTATTCGCAGCTTTTACAACATATGGCATGCTAATAGCCACTTTTGGGTCATTTGAATCTCAAGTGCATTGTATATTACGATTCAAAATTCATTTTACATAAAACATATAATTATTAAAATTATTAAAATTATTAAATAATATATTATTAATATTTATTAATATTATTTTACTCTAAAATGTATAATTTATGTAGAGACGTTAATCCGTTATTTAAACTAGTTGTCACAGTGGAAAATAGCAGCTGTTCTAGTTGATAAATCTGAAAGCTGCATCAAGTACGTACCACGTGACTAGAATTAGTACTACAACTTTAAATTATCAACTCTTATTAAAATCCATGTCATTCTTTTAAAAGAATATGATGCTAAATCAATCAAACAGGGTGTAATGATTAAAATTGTTAGATTCTTATCATTTTATAAACTAAATATTATTATATTTTTAAGTTGTATATACTCTCCAGTCGCGTGAGTCTCGTGTAATTTTATGAAAAGCGACATTTTTATGCATCTGCTAATTTCCGCCCTTGAAATTATCTCAAACCTTTGACTTTAGATAATTTATTTGTCGTTTGATGAGATGAATAATATTAAAATATTAAAATATTAAATTGAATTAAATTGAATTAAATGTAAAATGCAATTTTTTGTATAAATATAATTTACTGTGCAAATTTTCTAGACATGTTATTTCAATTGTCGACTCGAATATACATTTTTTGCGACTATTATAAATATATATTTCAATATTTTATATTATGTATACTTTATAAGTTTAAACTTTAAAATGTGACAGTATTAAAATTAAATTAAATTAAATAATATTAAATATATGTTAATTTTGGTGACATATTCTCCATACATTTGATATATTCGAATATCTAATATATATTTTATATATTTATGTCGCATGCATAAACAATAGTAAAACATACTTTCATCACAGCCTGTTTCATTAGTATAAATTATTAACTATTTAAATAGTATTTAATAAATATGTGTATGGATTTTTATTTCCATATTGGCCCTCTTGAGTGTATTCTGTTCACCAAATTGCACGACAGAACTTTTAAAAGAGACATATGTATGAATTACAATATTGAACATTATATTGGCTAGTCTCATACTCAGACTCTCAGTTTCGTAACTAAAATTTCCCTTAGGTTTAACAATAATTACAATAAAATCTATATTAAATATATTTAAATATCCAATAATTATAATAATATATATCATGTCGATCGACAACACGCGACTGGTAACGGCCAAGCAAGCAGGACTATGCGACGTAATTAAATTATTAACCCTGCCCCAAACCAACCTACCAATGGAAATTTCGATACAGAGTCACAGACCTACCAGCTGCCATTGTAATGTACTGAATGAGCCAATGAAATGGAATATAAAATATCTGATAATATCCGATATTTTCCACACAAGTTTCCCAAATATTCAACGTCATATACATTATTTAATTTTAACAACAACGTTCTATCCAGGAGAAAATATTGATTTAAACTAGCAATTTTTATTTTAAAATCGACAAAAGTTTTGCAAAATATTGATATATTGACAAAAGATACAAGTATACTTTTATCCCTCAACTTGCATTATCGAATTTTTTGCATCTTATCTTGTTATACCTTGGAATATCATATAACCGTCAACCCACGATTTTCAAATTCGATACATTGATTTTCGAATAAAGTAATT
Organism: Coelogynopora nodosa; assembly: GCA_034780555.1. Classification (NCBI taxonomy): domain Eukaryota; kingdom Metazoa; phylum Platyhelminthes; order Proseriata; family Coelogynoporidae; genus Coelogynopora; species Coelogynopora nodosa. Next base: position 56,271 of record JAUZND010033335.1, read on the forward strand.
ATAATGACCTGCCAAATCCAGCTTAATACAGTTTAAAATGTGGTTTTAGAACGAGTTTCTTGTTTTTTAACTCATGTTATGAGTTGTAGAATATGATATGACTTTTTAATCATGAGTTTTCTGGCTTTGGCAGCTTTATCTATATATAAATTTAGTTTTTTTAAATTAAAAATAATAAGAATAATTCATAATATTGTTTTATAGAAATAAATTTATTTATATTTTAAAAATTATTTAAAATTATTGGTAATCGGAAATTTAACTTTCTAATAGAATAATATTTTTTTAAATTTTTAATATAAACAATCATTAGTATTAATCATCAAGTTAATAATTAAGTAAATTTCGTCACCAACCCTACAAAAAATATTGTTTGATTTAACCGATTCCCTGACCAATTGGTCAAGATGAAAGGTTTCAAACTGTATTGTAAACAAACAAGCACTTGATACTATAAACACTAGTCTCCCAAATTTAATAATTTCGAAATTAATGGTCGTAACGTGTTACATTTCCGTGAGACATTAATATATTTCAAAGGCATTTTATTATTAATAAAATAATTAATTAACATTAAATATAAACATTATTTTTAAAATTTAGTATTTAAAATTATAAATTAGTATGAATGATGTAATTAGTTGTAATAACTACATTATCCCATCAAATTGTGAAGTTTATCACAACATGCTTACATCAAATTTCTGATATAAATTACCCTAAAGTAACGCCATGCATATCGAATTATTTGATGTTTAAATTCAGACCAGCTGCAAAAAAATTCAACAGTCCTGAATTGTACTCGTGATCCAGGAATCATTAAACTATAATGTAGTACATTTCGAAATATTGTTAACATTATAATTATATAAATGATAATTTTTGCAACACCAAATACATGTGTATTTGCCATGTTAAATTTCAAAAGTCTCGCTGATTTATAAATATTAAAAAATTTAAAAAAATATCCATGCTGACTAAAATATCGATTTATCGATCCCCTTTGCAGGTAATTGGTGGTATGATTGAGCTATAATTATTCAAGAAATCAATAGTAACTTTAATGCAACAAGATTTAGAATTTTAAGGATGTGCATTGAACACATAGTTGACTATAATGACATTCTTAGTTTAAAAATTTTCAATAGTCAAAAAATGTATAAAAATAAGAACATTATCCATTTCCATAAATTATTTTGTATCTCGAGATGTTGTTGAATTAGGTCTTATTTATAATCTAATATTAATTAAAACATTCAAAAAGTGTCATTGTTTCAGATAATAATAATATTTAATAATTTATACTTAGTTTCTCTCGAAAACATATGAGTTTTGTCGATATCTGTAATGCAATCTATGAAAGAAGGAGTTTTTACTAAAGAGAAGAGCTCTACCGTAGAACATAAACCGACATTTCCAGTTGAGACGATTGACGTGAAAAATATACAGGATATAATAGAAACGGCTGAAATTGAAAATTCTTCTCAAGAAAGTGTCACCAAAGAAAAACGAAAGGACACAAAAACACTTGTAGAATCTGACAATAACAACCAATCAACTTGTACAATAAACCATTTCAATTATACATCGGACATGGACGTAAAAACAGAAATTGCATTTGACATGACTCCACATGACCATTCTAGTATAAATGGTAACATCAAGTTTACCTCCTCATCCAACGTGAAAAAGTCACCCATTCTTAATGTTGAAGTTGGAGGGGAATGCGACTATGATAATTTTCAAAATCACTCATATCTTCATTTCCAAGACACAAACATGAATCAAGACGTCATAAAAACAGATTCTGGCACAAATTTAAATTACGACCCTTCAAGATACGACGAGTACAATAAATCCGATATATATAAAAATGACAAGGACAAGTCTTCCCCAAATAAGCTCTCTTCGAATAATGTAATTTTACACAATCTTAGGCCTTTTTCCAGAGAACAAAGCGTAGATAATAGTTACAACCCTTTTAAAGTTGAGTCTTTCCAACAAGCTTCGAACAAACAGGACATTGTGGAGAATGGGACGAATCAGCATTTTAAAAATTTTCAGTACAATAACCATTATGGTAATTTTGCTAGTAAAAACCTAATGTACAATTTACCACACCCTTCTCAGAATTTCATGACACAGCCAGTTTCAAGTCATTACAATACAATGATGCACAATCCTTTCCAAAATTCTTATGGTTATAAAACTAACTATTTTCAACACGGGGGGAATATGATGGAGACTGGTGATATGAAATCATATCCGTCAAGTCCAAAGGGGAATGGAAATAATGAAATGATGGGGTATTTTGGTAATGGAGGAATGGATCAAGGGTATGGGAATGACGTGCAGAATAATCAGAGGAATTCAAACAGTTTTAATTATATTAATCCATTTTCCGTTTTATCGAATAATGAGAATGTGGAGATTAGTAATGGGAGGAATACAGGTATAATATTATTTAAATTTGTTGTTTTAAACAAATAAAGTTACTTTGAAAAATGTTAAAATTAAACCTAGTCCTACACCACCCAAATGTCATATCAAACTCAAACATACTGAAACAAAAAAATAACCAACCCACCCATCCTTGTGATCCAACCCCCTCAAATCAAGGGCCCCTGTCAATTTTCCAAAATATGCAAACCATCAACGACGCTGAAGTTTCACCAATGAACCACAAAATGAACAATCCAAACATACTCCCAGAATCTCACGAACAAGCCACCTACATGCATCAATTACAACGCCAGTCAATACCATCTAACGTCTTTTCGGCTCTCCCCAGTCACAACATGGGCTACCTCAATACTCACGACAATAACATTGATTTGTTCCCTTCGGCACATTCCAGTTCAATAGCCAATTATTACGGAAATAACCAAATGATGGTAAATACATACAACCCAAAAACCCACATTTTCCAAGGAGCCTCTCCGATACCACAACCCAGGAATTTTGAAAACTCTTCTCCGACAGATTCCCAATGCTCAAAAACAGAAATGGAAGAGTTGGACACCAAAGATTTGGCACAGCGTATATCCAGCGAACTGAAACGCTATAGCATCCCTCAAGCTGTTTTCGCCCAAAGAATACTATGTAGAAGTCAAGGGACGTTAAGCGACTTGTTGAGAAACCCCAAACCCTGGGCAAAGTTGAAATCTGGAAGAGAAACGTTTAGACGAATGAACAAGTGGTTGCAGGAGCCGGAATATCAGCGCATGTCCACGTTGAGACAAGCCGGTAATAAGTTTAATCATAAGTAAAATATTTTATTAAAAATATATGAAAAATTTGTTTTTGAAATGTAAAAATAATTTCTCACATTAAAATTTATATATTGACGTTTGAACATTAATAAATTATCAATTGTGTGTACCTTAGGATGTTGCAATTTTTTACTGTTGTAATTAAAAAATGTCAATATTTTTTTTAATTGTCGTAAAGGTAATGTAAACTTTTTCTAATAATTCAGTAGGTCAAGATTTTGCTGACAAAAGTGTGCTTCAAGAATCAACAATAATAGGTAATGTGCTTTTTTAATAATTTATATTGTTTTTCAAAATGTTCAACATCCTATCGTATTTATCGAATATTTTTTTAAAAATTACCATCTATGAAAAATCCCTTTAAAAATACTTTTTTTGCAGCTAGTAAACCTTTTCATAAATTAACGTGTAAAAATGAAAATATTGATGTATTTATGCAATTTCTATTATAATACTTAAAGTGTACAATATTCCAGTTTCATTAATATGATCAGCGTATACATTTGTTTTTTATAGATTTATTTATTGGAATATGCGTTTAATTATAAAAATGAGATTTTAAATTGATTTCAGATTATTTGTACGCGAGTAGAGCGCGATAATATACATTATGGATTACCGATAAATTGGTTTTTTGAAAAATAAATAAAATGTTGCTCAATATGGTCGTCCAATTGAATACATCTAATATTGATAAATTGATGTATGTATGCAAATTTCCCTTTTATATTATAAATTAATTTCCAATTTTTAATGTTAATTAATTGATTTTATAGTCGATATTAATGGTTATTTTTTGTACGTGTTGGATTTATGATACAAATTAATATTATTAATAATAATAATAACTTTTAATTAATTTTTTAGCTTGTAAAAGAAAAGAGCATGATTTGATCCAAGAAGATAGTTCGTTAAAGAAGCCTAGGCTAGTTTTTACTGATGTACAACGAAGAACATTATTGGCCATTTTCAAGGAAACTAAAAGGCCAGGAAAGGAAGTACAAATGGAGATTGCCGACAAGCTGGGTTTGAAACTAACGACCGTTGCCAATTTTTTCATGAATGCACGAAGACGATCTTTAGACAAGTATCAGTTGGAAGATATGAATGACGCTAGTATCGACATGTTGATGCAATCATAAATATGGTCAATTAATTGAGGTACCCATCACTGCACGTCAATTTACCTCGTGTAGCTTTACTGTTATTATTAGCTTATCTAATAAATTTGTTTGTTGTTAAAAATATATAAAGTGTAAAAAAATTAACGTGTTTATAAAATTTTATAATTTATTAAACTAATGCACATTTGTATCTCTTCTTTTTACATGAAGTGAGGGACATTTTGGCAATTAGCATAAATAGTTCTTTTACGCCTATTGAATTATAATTATATAATCATTGATTAAATGAATAATAATTCTGTTACCTTCTTTCGTTTTTGAAGAACATTCGTGATGCTCGTCAAATTTAGTATTATTCTAAGATAATAAAATATTAAATAAATTTATAATCACTTTTAATTGAATAGTTTCTTCTGTTGAGATTAGGGTTTCATTTTTACTTGCAAAGTTATCGATAAATTCTTTAATTTAGTTTTTTTAAAATAATTTTTATACAAATTTTTTTAAAAAACCTTGATCCTCTCTTAAATCACACTTGAGAGCAACAATTATCTTTTTCGATTCTGGACAAAAATGGAATAATTCCGGAGCCCACTTTTCTTTTCCATTGATATAACTATCTCTATTATCTATTGCGAATGATAAAACAGACACGTTAGAATCTGGATACGATAAAGGTCTCAATCTATCGTAATCTTCTTGACCAGCAGTATCCCAAAGAGACAACTTTTAAAAATTGTTATTAAATTTCATAATTTATAAAATTCAATAAACATACATGAAGGTTGGTTTTTTCTTCCTCGAGATATATTTCTGTCAAGTAAGTGTCAAAAACCGTCGGTACGTGGCTTGTTTGAAATTCGTCGTTAACATAAACTATTAATAATGTGGTTTTTCCACAAGCACCATCTCCCACAATAACCATCTTTCGTCGAACAACCTTTGCATTTGCTTCCTTTCTAGACACCTCATTTTCACCGTTGTCCATCGTTTTCGATAAAAAGATGTATACTATTGTGTTACCTTCTCAAAAATTTTGATAATGTTTGTTTTAACATGTATTGTATGTAAATACAAACCATTTTATTGTACAAATAAAATAATCCCTATTGGGTACATTATCTCTAATATATTAAGATTATAAAGGAGATGCATATGAACTATGCCAATCTCGGAGAAAAGTGTTTTTTAAATCTGTTAAAATTCTGCCATTTTTACCGTAATGTTCATAGAAATGTAGACTGATTCCGGCTGTAGACGTGAAATAATCACCAACCCAATTAGATGTACCTAGAATTGGATCAATTATTTTTCCATTATTTTTTATACCGACATATCCTGATTTGTCTGTTACCATATATTTGTTGTGGTTCACACGCGCAAAAGGAATTTCATCCTGTTCAACGTTTGACGGTACAGTAAACGTTTTCTGTTTTAAAAATATCAAAAAAATATTATTTTAAAATTAATATTTACAACAGAAATGTTGTCAAATTGATTGAGGGAATGCCAAAACTGCTTACAGATTTTTTTCACATGTTTCCAATTGCTCACGAGAAGCCTAATTTTAATATCTTTGTTTATAGCTGCTGTTCTTAAAGCTTCGTCTATAAAGGGGTAGTATCTACTATAAAATGGATTTTTATTTTAAAAAGTTTACTTGTTATTTTCCTTTTTTACAAACACAATCAAGGGACAATAATCCATGACAGCAATGAAAATAAATTTTTCTGCAAATTCTATACCACAAAGTAGTGAATTAATATCCTGTACGGTGTTTTTTTGCTTCATAGATGGAGGAGATGACTAAAAATTGAATTATAATTTTAAAGTCATTATTATTTACCGCCACTACAGCCCTATCTCCACCTTCCTCTATTATATTCTGCATGAAAATTCTTAGATGACAAACATTTTTTGTTTTTGACACAAATTCATCATCTTGATAATTCTCAAATTTAACAAATGGTCTATATACAATTCCTTCCTTTCTTTTGCCTAAGTCCCCTATCTCGCATATCATTTTATGCGATTTTTCAACATATCCTTCAAATAACTGCTCCATTTTTCTAGAAAAAATGCCACAATTTTCTCCAAACAAACCAAGCTCCTTCACTTGATCAAGAGATCTCCAATCCATGTTTGCGCTCCCCATATAAAAATTCTCCTCATCTACAACAATCATTTTGGTGTGACATATCCCACTTTCATCTTTATTAACGTCTGCCATGTTTAACATGTAAACATCGACATTATAATTCGCCATTAAACAGAAAGAAGCGTTTTTGTACAAGAGTTGTTGCAATTCCAAATTAGCCCCAATTTTTGACGAATACGGGTCATTGTTGACGACTTGAAATTTTATTTTTCCATTTTCAGCAATATCCATCAACAATTTGTAAATTAAATCTCCCTAAAATACTATTACATTTTACAAGAAAATAAAATTTCACACGTAAAATAAATTACATTGCCAGTTGGCTTCTTTACATACCCTCCTTCCCCTGTCAAAGTCCAATAGAAAGATACAATTTTTACAGAATTAATAGCTTTGGTAAATATACTTTTCCAAACATTAAAAGTTGACGTGTACTTTATACCTTCATACATGCCTAATGGAATACTCTCAGCAATGCTAATTCTAAATAAAAATAAAATTTTTCTAAAATATTTTGAATAAATTTAATTTACCTGCATTTGCTTCTTCGGGTACTGAATACCTCAATTAAACAAAAGAGAGCAAAAAAACTAATAAAAACATGTCGATTCATTATGAATTTTAAAAAATTTAAAAAATTATTTTTAATTTATTTGAAATGAAACAAAAGTGAAAATTAAAGTTCATTTCAATAGCTCTTTTTGATTCACTTCAAGATTAACTTTTAATATTAAATACTACACTTTGTTTCGCATGTTATTTAATTTCATATATGTATCACGAATTTCCATCAATTCCAAGCTTCGTGTACCAATTTTCTCCTAGTTTTTTTAATTTTTAAAAAAATTAAAAAAATTAAATTACAGGACTCCAATTATGTGGATTGTGTCGTAAATAAAGATCATTCCAGAATGTTATATAAACTGGACTAGCGACTGGAATAATTACCTTTGACTTTTTTATGTTGTTAAACAAAGGATTTATATAATTTTTCTTATTGTCGTTTATATAGGACCATACAGATTGGGTTTTTTCAGAGAGTCGCTATTATAATATAATTGAAAAAATTATTTTAAATATATTTATAAACCATTCTCGTTCGCTCAAGTTCGTAATTTCCCAAAAATGTCCCGAAACGACAGCTATACGTTTGCTGTACAATTTCTAATAGAAAAACATCATTAAACTCAAAACAGGTCGGAAACTAATAAAATTAATTATACTTTTTTAAAATTAACTTTTACTTGTTGGGTAATGTGCCAAACTACTTCGATAAATTGCATAAATATGGGGGAACATTCTCCTTCGAGAGACTTTTCATGACAATGTCCGCATCTCTAAATAATAGTAAATATCAATATTATTTAATTATTTTACATCGTTAAATTTATGTCCAAAAGAAACCCACTCTTTTTCAATTAAAACCTCAAACCCTAATATCGTCCTATAATAAGGATCCAACAACAACATGGGTAAACACGTCAACTGCGGAGTCCTATCCCACCCATCAGAACAATGTACAAATACAGATTGTCCTCTCTTGTGAATGGCCGTTGCTATTTTAATAGATCCATCTATAATCACCTAAAAACATTTTTTATTTAAAAAAACCAAATTACCCTTATATGATCCAACCATCTAGTCTGATCGATATTTGAGAACCAATTATCGTCATCAATAACGGGGAATATCACATCCTTAACCTTTTTAAGGCTATCTCTCATGACATGAATGTTGTGAATATTTTGAAAAATAATCTTTACATTATCATAGGATCGAGGGCTTTCCGCTCCACCCCCTACAAACTTAAAACAATAATAATTTAACAATTTTGTTAAAAATTTACCTTATTTGCTACGGCATTTGCCAAAGGTCTTGCATCGACAATCAACAGTTTAGCTGCGTGAAGAGTATTATCAACAATACAATTTATGTAATTTTCATCATCTTCACATTTTCGATTGACGCCAATAAGAGGCTGTGATCCTCGACACAATGTTGCTTTGTTTTCTTCGTGAATCCAAGATAAGACAGGTATTCTACGTTTGCTTCTAAAGTCGCCGACTTCTTTCAAATCGTAGTTAAACTTTGGGTTTTCAGCACTAGGTATGCAAAACTAACGAAAAATTGTTTTTAATCAAGTTAAAATTTTAAATAAAACATAGTTTGGATAAGTCTCGCAATATTCATAGTTGACGTTGAGATTACAAATTTTCCAAAGTTCATTTGGAATGTTCTTAAAAAAATTTATTTTTATTTTTATTTATTATTTTTTTTATTTTTCACCATTCTCTTATATTCGTGTTTGGCATTATAAACGGTCCAGCCATTGCTTTTAAATTTCTCAAGTGATTTGAAAGCAAACGCCGACTTTATCAAAAATAATATTTAAAAGTTAAATTGTTATTATAATTTTAAACCATAATATCTCTTGAAAAGGCATACTGTTGAAGATTGGTAATAAATATTTTCTTCGTCTCATCAGAAATAATATCAAAGGCTAATACGGTCATATCCTTGAATATTAATATCAAGTGATCTGGTTTACTCCTGTTTATGTCTATTTGAGCGAGAGCGTGAATAGGTTGTTCAAAGGGGGGAAACTAAAACAAAAATACAAGTATTATTTTTTATTTTATAAATAATTATAACCGAATCCATTGATTTATACATGAGTCTGTAGTTTGTCATGTATAGCATACCTTCTTGTGGTTTATTTTCTGGGACATGATACATTACTGGGACATCTAGAAATAATTAAATGTCATGTATATAATTTGTTACCTTTCATTAAATACACTTCTCCGTTTATAATGGGGTACAAATTTTGAATATTAACATAACAAGTAATGTTACTGTTTAAAGCAGGTTTGGAGACTTTTGCGGGCATCATTTTGTAGGATATATATTGTAATAAAATTAAACAAATATAAAAAAAATAAAGTATATTTAAATTGATATAAAATTGATATTATAAATATTGTAAATATTTTTATTTTATTGTTTGTCGTGTTGTTTGAAAAAAAATTTGATAGAAGTTATTTTTTGAGATTTAAATAATATTTTTTTATTTTTTTATTTTTTTATTTTTTTATTTTTTGGCATACAATCTATTCAATAAAAAAGATAAAACATTTAGTCTTTTTTTCTACATATTTCTGCTTACGACTAAATCAATAAGAATAACAAATTTATTTATATCTAAAATTAAATTAAAGTTTATCTATGAAATTTGTCACAATATGTTTTAAAAAAGAGTGGAAAATAACAATAAGCCCGAGTGTTTAGAAATTAGCTAAAAGATAAACTAATAAGGACGTTAACTTAAACCATGTGAAAATTTTTACCAAGTTATCGTTCGGAATTTGGATCTCCACTAATAACATTAATCAATCCAAGTTTCAAAATAAAATATTATGACTATTAAAAACGTAAATATTTAAAACAATAAATTCTCGAAATTTGTAGAATACTTCGCTTCCCTTTTTGGGGTGCATGTTATTCATTTATGATAGATTTAATGAAAGTAAGGTTAATATTTAGAAAATTATAGCTTTGACCTATTGAAAGACGTGATATTTAATATATCGTGAAATTTTAATTAAAATAATTGACATTAATTAATAATATAATTACAGTGCAATTTAGTGATGTCATTGATTTAAAAAGTAATAAACTTTTAAAAAAAAAGATAAATTTATACCATGCGTAAATTTTATAAAAATATATCCTTTTAAGCATTCTAGTTAAATTTGATTGGTAACTCAAAGAATGCCACAGATTTTGAAACTTTTATGTGAATTATTTAAAACAGTTTTGAATAAAAATTTTCAAAAGATAAAACTATACTATAGATATTCTCTGGTCAACTATTCTTTCCTATTAATTTCATTAAAGTGAAAACCAAAATCTAAGAAAAAAGTGTGCCTGTTGCAGTAGTTGTACTACACTTGGGGAGCCTTCAATGAGAAATAGTATTATACATTATATTTCTCTATAATAAATTTTAAATATTAAATTATATTATTAATTCAGTTGGTGTTTCACAGTAAAAAATTTTCATAAAATTATGAAAAATAAACTGTTTTAGAATATAACAATCTTTTGAAGTAAAATTGAACTAAAAAACGATCTTATTATTTAGAATTAATTATTAATAGTAAATAATAATAATGTATTAATTTATTAGTATTATTATTAAACGTGTACGTGTAATATTTTATTCATTAACGAAAAGTTTATTAAAATCGATAAAAAGAGAGAAGAACCTATTATATTTATTTTTTTACAATAACATTGTTGGTAAAATTTGCAATGAGAACGCAAGAAATATTGCACAATTGCAACAAGTCTAAAAGTTTTGTAAAAATGAAAAATAAATTTTACGTGTCCAAATATATACTCATTATGAACTGGCTTCTATCAATAACAATGTGAAGCAACTTGTAAGTAAAGTAATACCAGGAAACGGAACCTCGATTCCACTTTTTTAATCTAAAACTGGTTCTGATTATCTGGAAATGATACATGTAATGATTTTTTTATTTCTCCATGTATTATAATTTATAAAAAGTATTTGGAATACATCCAGAATTTGCATTTCAGGTATTGATTTGTGGTGAAATTTTTCATTTTCAAACGTACACTATCCAAATACAATTAAACTTGCTTTAAATTTATATTATTAATTAAACATGGCTATTCAAGATATTTTACTCCAAGAAGAGTCCACTGACAAAAATAAAAAGGATGAAAAAGTAATGAACGATTTTTTAATTATATAATATTTATTCTATCGCAAAAGGATAAGTTACAAGGAATTACTATTAATCTCATATTGTCGGTTTTTGCGATATATGCTGGGACCTCATTCCAGTTTGGTTATTATATAGCCAGTCTCAATCCATTAAAATCGGTTATTTTTAAATTCTTTTTAAAAATAATTCTTAAATTAAGATGATAACGAGGTACTATGATGGTGAAACAAACACATCAACTACTGTATCTAACGGAGCCGATTGGTTTTTTATTGCTTCTACGTCGATCGGAGTTTTTGGAGGAATGATTGGGAGTCTATTTGTGGACATAATGACGACGAAACTGGGGAGGTTATTAAATATTAAATATTAAATGATGGCATTTTTATTTATATAAAATAGAAAAAAATCAGTAATTTCTGTTCAATTGATTGGAATAATTGGTGGCGTTTTTCAATATTTATCACATTTATTGGGCGTCAATTTCATCTGGCTGCTTCCCATTGGAAGATTTATAACTGGCTTTCATTGTGGTAATTAATTATAAATTATATGGTCTATTTAAAAATTTATTATTTACAAGTTTTTATAAATTTTAAATTCCAAGGGTTTAGATTACTCGTTTATAAAATTAATTAATTAATATTAATGCTCCAATTAATATATATTTCGCTTATTTCGCTTATTTCATAATGTTGTTTCGATATTTCCAACAAACCTTACATGTTTACTCCTATGCTATATAATATTAATGAAATTGAGAATGATTGATTTAATTTTGACAGTTGGATATTTATTAAATTACTCTGCCACAACTGACACAGATTTAAATAATTTAGGCTATTTTGATGTGTAAATAGTTATTGTACATTACGGAAACAAAATGTTCAAAACTGAGACTAATATGAATCAAAAATTAAAAACTGATGAAAATAACATACTACAACAGGTTTTAATATCAAATGAGGATAATGACTCGCCTTTGCAGGTTAATGAATAAAATAAAATTTAATAAACTTTATTATAAAGTATTAATAATTTTTTTAAAGTCGATAAATCTTCATTTGGCTCTAGCTGTCTTTGCAATTTATTCTGGAACAGCATTTCAATTTGGTTATTATATTGCAAGTCTAAACCCCTTAAAAAAGGTCAATAAAAAAAATAAAAATGAAATTAAAAGAAAAGTGTTATTTATATATAGTTTATTACAAAATATTATGACGACTGTCACGAAACTAGTTGTCAAATTGCATCGGCTGAAGCAGATTGGTTTTTTGCAGCATGTACTTCTATTGGAGTGTTTGGTGGAATTATTGGATCCCTTTTTGTGGGATTTCTGAGTAACAATTTAGGAAGGTTTAAAATTTAAATTACACCTTCAAATTGTTCTAGGAAAAAAACATTGATTCTTATTCAACCTGTTGGTCTCGTTGGGGGAATTTTGCAGTTTATGGCTCATTTTTCTGGTTTAAAATTTTATTGGACGCTTCCTTTTGGAAGACTAGCCACGGGTCTATGCTGTGGTAAAAAAGATAAAATTTTAAATTTATTTAACTGAACCCTTGGATAAAAAATAGGATATTATTTATTTTTAAAATATTCTTAAATGTAGGTATTGGAATACAAGTAGGTACAATGTTTGTGAGCGAAATATCACCTTTCAAACTGCGAGGTTCTTTGGGTACAGTTAATCAGCTAATGATTACATTTGGAATTGTTGCTGCAAGTTTTTGTGGGTTCACATTCATTTTTGGAAGCGATGAAATGTGGGGTTACTCTCTTTTGATTTATGTTTTTCCAAACGTCATTTGCTTTGTTTCAATGTTATTTGTCCCAGAATCTCCCAGATATTTACTAATATCGAAAAAAAACCGACCTGCAGCGGAAAAGTGTAAATAATTTTTATATTGTAGTTTATAGAAAAGTCAAAATCAAATTATCTGAAAATCATAATTTGAAATTATTAATTTCCTATCCGGATATTTTTAATTATTTTTAGCTCTCAAATTTTTTAGGATGCACAGTCGGAATGACATAGAACTGGAAGAGATGGAAAATGAATGTAAAAACTTGAGTGCATCCATCGACACTAAGTATACACTGGCCATGTTTATAAAGAACAAAAGTCTTCTTACACCCCTTTTAATGTCTGTTGCAATGCAATACATCCAGCAAATGTCGGGAATCAACATTGTGAGATTCTTCATTTGTTTTTTTAATTTTTTAAAAGATTTTCTTTTACTCTGGTCAATTACTCGACGGAATAATACCTCCAAATTTTATCCAATACGCAATATTCATAATTTCAGTCATAAATATGATTGCTGTAATACCGAGTGTGTTTCTAATGGACAGATTAGGTAGAAGACCCTTAATATTTTACCCAGTTATTGTTATGGTGTTTTGCATGACTTTGATTGTCATTTTTGTGCCATTTATCGATTGGTCGAATCCAGAGGTATGTAAAATTTTTAATTTTTTATTATTATTATTGTTTATATTAGCTTAATTCTCAAAACTACACCTTTGGAATGTTGACCATTACTTGTGTTATCGTGTACGTCGTAATGTTTGAGTTCGGGTTGGGTAAAAATTATTTTTAATAAAATATCAAATTATATTATTAAGGTCCAATTCCGTTCTTAATCGGAAGTGAGTTGTTTACTCAAGGACCAAGATCAGCAGCAATGAGTATAAGTGGATTTTTCAATTGGGTTTTTACGCTTATAATATCAATATGTGGGTTGTACTTCCAGGTAATATTTAATTTTTATTAATTTCTTTTAAAAGTTTAGAAATTAATGGGTCCGTCTATATTTCTCATATTTATTGAAAAATGCATCATTTTCAATATTTTATTCTATCTCTTTTACCCAGAAACTAAGAATAAATCATTCGACGAAATTTCAAAGCTTTTCGAGGTACATGACGAGTCGGATTCTACGCTAAAGGAGGAATAAGTTTTTTTTCATGTGGACAATTTTACATGTTTAATTTTATTTATTATTGTGCCAATTTAAAATATATAAAACTTTACAATTTATATTTTCATTTTCTAAAATTTCTTGAATGAATCATGAAATGTTTATTTTTGCATTTTATGTGTAGAATCTTTGTAAATATTTGTTATGGAATTTGTAAAAAATAATGAAATGTATCGTGAATGAGTTAAGGTATTTGTGCTAGTTTTTACGGAAAAATGTCAATATTTTTGATTTTATTGGTCTGTTCAAGAGTTAATCTTGTATATTCGAACACAGTCATTGTACATGTTGATAATAACATAAATAAATGCACTGATGATGAAAAAATAAATTCTGTAAGTGTCATATCAGAAAATAGAGAACAGTTATTTTGCGTGAAAAAAAGTAATTTTTCCTCTAAAATGTATCAAGATTTAAAAAATTTAACAAAATTTTAGCTTTGATTCAACAACATTGCAAAACATATAATTATACGCATGAATCTGAGCAAATATCAATGGTTTGTCACCGTTGTAAAAAAGGTCGAGGTATATTTTCGGAAAAATCACTTACATCTTGCAAAAGTACTAATATTCATTTTTAATTTTTAATTTTTAAATAGAATGTAACGATGCTTTGTGCAAATTTTGCAAAAATGATATTTATAATAATTGGCAATGTTCTAAATCTAGTGATTGTGTAACCGGGCTTCAATTTAACGATTATTGCATTGCAATTATTGAAAACACATCTTGTACATATTACAGATACAGGCGCATGAACCTAGGAGGAGATATGTCATGTCAAACGTCCAATAAAATGGAAATTATTGGATATTATGGTCTGTATAACGATATAATTGCAATAGGTAAATCTATAAATTAATATTATTTAAAGTAAAAACATTTTAGAATGTGGTACACCTAATTGTGAATATTGTGGTAGAAAGGATGGCCTATGGGTTTGTTTACTAAAATGTCCTTCTACAGCCATTCGAACTATCAAAAATAACAATAAAAATGTGTATTGTCTAGGTATGCAATTTTAGAATACTTTTTAACATATAAAAAATTTCTTCAGCATGTGGAACTGATCAATGTTCCGTGTGTAATAAGAATTCTTGCAAATCTGAATGTCCTAAAAGGTATGGATTCAATGTGGAACACCAATGCAAATGTAATTTAAATTTTTATAAATCTATGCTAACTATAGTTCTGTAAATTATATTACGCGTTTAAATAACGTTATTTTAAAATAAAAATAACACCCAGTGCACTGCAGTGTGATTAAAAACTATTCAAAATATTACAATAAAAAATAATAAAATAAAATATTATCGCTAAATTCTTGTAATGTCTCAATATCTAAAATACAATAAATTTTATTTTGTGTGAATGAGGAGGAAAATGATCACTTTTCGATAATATAAAATGTAACGTCCTTGAATTAGAAGATGTATATTATATATCTTTATATATATTTATTTTTCAATTTGAGACTTTCAAAATAAATACTTAGAAAATGTAAAATAGCGTTATATTACGCGTAATATATTTATTTATAAAAAAAAACGTTTTATTCAAATTTTGTAAAAATAACAGAATAATAATGCTAACTAAATATAAATCAAGCATGTGTTACTAATACTTTCGTTGATGATTCAGTCTGCAATCAATGTACTAACCTTTTACTGGGGGAAAATTGCGTTTGTAATTTAATTTTTCAAAAAAATTTCGAATTATTCACAAATATTTAGATAGTAAAAAATATCATTTATAAAATTTTTTTTAATTTTTTTTATATAGAACGTAATAATTCTTATTTGTTGATAAATATTACGTTTAATAAGTAGTGGGTAACTAATTTAACAAATTCAAAAAAAAATATTAACTGAAAAAATGTAAACTAATAAATTGTTAACAAAAAAATTTAGCAACCATTATTTTCGGTGAAATAAAAAATTCACATAATTTTTAAGACTTGAATAAAATTACATTTTAGGAGTTTTCGTCACGGGTATCATTTATTTTTATTAATTTTTTAATTTAAAGTCTAATTGTCATTTATATAATTTGTATTTTTTAGTGACCTGTATATCTACGGTCATATGGTGGAAAACGAGAACTATATGTATTACATAATTATGACGTCACTGATAAAATTTTTATATACATTTTTTATCTTCATTAGCTACTCGTACTTATTTTATTTTATTTTAATTTAATTTATATTATATTTTGAATAATTGTTAATTTACCAAATTTAGGAGGTATTCATTATTTCAACTAAAAAATAAAAATTCATGAATGCAATTATTTCTAGAGTGTACATAATAATTTTAAACCGTTTTCGAGGTTTATTTTTATATATTTAGGGTGTATTTAAAAAATTTATTTATTTTAAAATGCTTTGAAAATATAATTTATAAATTTAAATTGGCAGGGAGTATAATAATTCACAAATCACTTTAATTAAGATTAATTTAATCTTTTTTTAGAAAGTAATTTAAAATTCTTAATTTTCTGATAAACGGTGATTAAATACCATATTTAGAAGAAGAAATAATTATTGAAAAAGAAAAAGATTTTGATGAATTTACTTAATAATTCATTATAATATATCATCAATTCTGTTAATACATTTATTATATATAATTTATGTAAAAATGCCAATATTCAAAGTAATGAATTTTAAAATCACTTGCATTTAACTTTTCTAGATATTTGAAGTATTCACTGTTTGGTAAATATTTAATTACAATTAAATTTCTTCAAACATTTCTGGATTAAATCGATGAAAAAAGTTATTCTTTTTTCGTTATTACACCTTTTTTTCGTTTTTTTTGTCTGTTCAGAAAATACAATCATTGTGAAAATGAATAGAGAACAAAAATGGGTAAATTATGAATTTTTAAAAGTTCATGGAGATTCGTATGTAACATTAACGGCAAATGGCGCTTTCCACAAATGTGTTTCAAATCGTAATGATTAAAAGTTATTTCATACATTAGTTATGCTCACTGATAATTTCAAATACTATAAATATGATTCCATTATACTTGTATGTATAAAATGTAGCGGAGGATACGGAATTTTCGTTCCGTTGAATACAGAATGCACAAGTGTCTTTCATATTTTTTTATATTATTTTTTGACTAGAATGTGGGACTACGGATTGTAATTATTGTGCCATCAATAGAAAAAATATTTGGTCGTCTCAAAATGCATGCGAAAGCGGGCTAATATTCAAAAATTACTGTGTAACAACCGCAAATGAATGTACATATTTCAGGTGCTTGGTTAGAAATTCTCGTTACTTCTCGTATCGAAATGACAGTAAATATAATATAGAGGGAGTTTATGGTTTATACAAAAATTTAATTGCAATAGGTAAGTTAACATCCAAATAAATTATAATTTTTTTAGTATGTGGTAGTAATGAAGTTTGTAACTACTGTCGCAAAAAAGAGAATCTATGGATTTGTCAAAAGGATTGTATTACACAAGATACTACAATAATGATAAGGGTCGATGAAACACATCATTATACAGGTTTATTTTAAAACTTTAAAATAAAATATAATCTTAGTTTCGATAACTTGTACTGCAGTTGTAGTTGTTATTTCAGGTAAATCTAACTGTTTAAAAATTTTTTTTGTTAAAAACAATTTTTTCTTAAAAGCAATATCCGTGTCCGTTTCAATCTACTGGTACAAATACAGAACTATTTGTAATATTGTTATTTTTGTAAATGTATTGTTTTTTTTAATTTAGATACAA
Source organism: Coelogynopora nodosa (assembly GCA_034780555.1). NCBI lineage: Eukaryota > Metazoa > Platyhelminthes > Proseriata > Coelogynoporidae > Coelogynopora > Coelogynopora nodosa. The sequence goes on from JAUZND010033335.1 coordinate 74,324, forward strand.
GTGATTTTAATATTTTAATAGTTGGTTATTTGAAGTTGAATTTTAATATATAAAATAGTAGGTAAATAATATTTACTAAATATATTTCACCGTAAATCAAAATATTGCTCTTTAGAGTGTCAAAACAATTTTTTATACAATATTCAGGATGTAATTTTATTGTAAAATAGTTAAATATAAAATTATTATTTGAAGGGAGTAAATATTATAAACATATAATTTATATATATTTATTTTTATTTTTATAATATTTTTTTGTCTAGAAAGTTATTTTTATTTTTTAGAAATTATTTTTTACATATTTTAATACTAAGAAGAGGAAAAATAGCCTAAATAATCGAAACTTTAATTTAATTACAAAGATGTTTGCATAAAATACATTTCATGTTCATTTTAAATTTAAATTTAAATTTAAAATTAAAATTTTGAACTTTTAAATTCACCTTAGTTTCAGAAAAATACACTAAAGTTCATTCTAATTGATTTTTTAACTTGAATTTCAACCCTGCTTTTAAATTTTAAAACATTCTAGATACTGATAAAATGAAAGGTAATATTTAAAATTTATCATAAAAGTGATCCAATTTTAGTACAACTAGATAACCTTAAAAGTATGTCTTTCGAGTTTGACAGTTCAAAATAGTAATTTTGTAATTTCAATTTTTTTTAATTTTCATATTTCTAGCATGGTGTCTAAGCCAAGTTACAATTTCAGTGTAAAAAAAGAAATTGATATTCTTGCCAGTTTTTTAACAGAAGATAAAAAGGGAGTTCAATTGTCAACTCAAATACGGCCGCGCAAGTATAAAAATATTAGAACTTTTATGTTTGCGTTTGATTTTCTTGGATCGGAACGTGGACGAATAACTAGTTCGAATAATCAACGTCCTATAGTCAGATACTTCCCAGGTGAACGTTATAATGCCATAGCGTCATTTATAAAAAGACTCATTACTTACGAGTCTGTTTTTAATGCTAGTAATAATCACATTAGTTTTACAACTTTTTGCAAATCAAGTTCTTTCGAAACACCCATGATTGTAAAGGACGATTATGAATCTCGAGCAAGGGAATTGGAAGATAAAACGATTAAGGCTGCGTACAATGTAAGAAATTGGATAGATTGGTTTATTCACGTGGAAAATGCCTACAAAAATAATAAGAACCCAAATCTATTGGTCGAATTGAAAAATATTATCGAAAAAAGTTTCAAATTTTGTGCCTCGCGTGATTTACTTCCTCTTAAATTTTTGAATATTGATCTCAAATTAATGGAAGGAGCTTCCTTTGAAACTATTATGAAAGAATATACTGGACTCACGACCAATCATTATCATGAAGCTTCATATTGGAACAAATTTATCAATTTTGTTGAACAAGCTCACGATGGGAATTTAAAAAAAGTATTGGATGTGTATAAAAAGGCGATAGAATACTTGAATGGGATAAATTGTAATACATTAAAACCTCCAAAAGAAGATAAAAATTTGCAGATTGAATTGATCAATATATTTTTCCGCCTTTGTAATTTTTTAAAGATTTCTGGATATGATGAATATTTCACCAGGTTAATTCAATCTTTGATAGAGTTTAACTTTCCCAATGCTCCATTTGGCAATCTTGGGTTTAAAGATAGGCTTTACAAGTTTAAGGAATATTACAATTTTTGCAATCCGTTTATAGGAGAGAACAATTCCATGTCCTGGAATGATTTTATGACATATAAAAAACAACCCATGTGCAATGAAGACGAGTTCAAACATCTAGTTGAAAGACTATCATCTTTAGAAGACAGAGAAATAATAAATAAGAAAACAAACACGTTTTTTAAAATTGAAAATTTAAGAGGGCGATACAACTGGAAACCTGTATCAAAATTATTAGAAGAACAACTAGAAGATCCTGAAAGAATATTGTCTTTTGAAAAAATTTATCCTTTTCTTATCAGTATTAAACAAGACAAAAGAAATACGGATCTTATGTACATATTCATATCGAGTATAGACGCATTTGGTCTTTACCCTTGTTCCAAGCCGGAGATTTACAATAATTACATTTCTAGTCCCTTTGAATATGATGTGGCCAACATGCAACTTTTAAACATAAATGATGAAAACGCCTTAATGTATCAAGATTTTGAAATATTTTTAAAAAACTTTCTTCAAAGATTATACAATATTATATCTCTTCAAGACTTTGATAAACTTATGATCATTGTCATCAAATTCGTCTATTATAGCTTTAAACCAAAAGCCATATTAAATAAAAGAGAAGGTTCATATGCAGATTATGATCAAACTCGATCTAAGAAGGCCAAAAAGGATTATAATTTACAAAAAGAAAATGAAAAATTATTTGATAAATTCAAATATAGTTGTGATTACTTTCTAGAGGTTTCACATAAAAAACTGCCACTTAGTCTTACCTACATTATCGAAAAGGCACAAAATTATGGTACAAGATTCACTTCAAAATACATTATTTCTTTGATTAAAGATTGTAACGAATTTTTAAAAAACAATAACAAAGCTAATATATTTTTCAATCCATTTACAAATATATACAATGCTAGTGTCATGTTTAATTTAAATTTGGATTGGTCAAAAAAGAAGAGTTTTATTAATCGCCAAATTACCAATTACGTGACATGTAAAAAATACACAAATAAAAGGAACATGACAGAAGTTGTTAAAGTATACAAACAATTGGAACTTTTGTGCGACAATGAAGAATGGGACTTGTTTCAAATGCCACATTATGGTAAAATTGAATCTGAACTCGAAGCTTCCTTTGTTACAAATGTGCGTTTTCTTTTAATTAATATTTTGTTAGCAGGGGAAAAATCCTTTCGTCGTTTCAAACAGGCCATAGAAGACTTGACCAACAAAGAAACTGTATTGGTTAATAATGATGCTATTAAAGCGATATATGAGATGGTTGTGGGATTGAGCAACAGAGCTGTGGATCACGGATATATGACTCCGCAGCATTTGAAAATAATTTTAGAAATGGCAATGCAATCTGTGAATAATTCAAATTACATTATTGATTCTTACATCAGTATTAATGAAACTGGAGCTTTGAGTTATAAAATTGGACATTATTATAATAGATGTTTGAAAAAGAAGCAAAGTGTTTTGTTCAATATTTCTTATGTTATCAAAGAGTTGTCAAGATTTAACAGGGTTCTTATTAATCAAGACTCTAATGAATCCCACGTCTCTAAATCGTCTTGTCTTACTCGGATCACTAATTGGATGCAAAGATGTGTACAAAATAGATTATATCAACATTGTCCCATTATATGGAGGATTTATATCAGACAGGTTTTGGATACACAAGACGGCAAGGTTAAAGAGAGAATTGATGGAATTTTTATAGAAGCGATAAAAAATTGTCCGTGGGCAAAAGTAATTGAATTTTTAAAAACATTATTTGTTTAAATATTTTGTAGATACTTTATATGGACTACATCCACTTTTTTCCGGAAAAGACTAATGAAATCGTTAGAATGATGACTGAAAGGGAGCTGAGAGTACGATTACCCAAAGAAGAATTGAATTTATATTTAAAATAGAATTATTGTACGGTTTGTGTGATTAATGTTACTTTATAGAACTCAAAAATTCATTTTCTCCATCAATATTATGGATAATGTTTTTTCCCTTTTCTTGAATCATTGTTTTAAATTTGATCATTTTTTCAAAAGTATTTACATTCACTTGATAGTCATCCTGTATTTGTTCCGTTCTTTTAAATACATTGGATCGTGCATGGTTGTTCATTTTTTCCAAGTTATTTCGACATGTTATACAGCTTCCTTTGCGAGCTAGGTCCATGTTTTCTGCTTCTTCTTTTTTAAGATTGTCCAATTTCTAAAAATTGAATCACTTGAAATGATTGATTAATTTTTAAAATTACGTCGTTTACCACCTGTTCCTTGAAATTTACATTTTCTTCCCATTTTTTCACTTTATTTTCTAAAAGACGTATTTCCCGTTCCTTGTTGATGTTTTTTGTTTTTAAATCACTATTTTGTAACCTCAAGACTTCAATTTCCTAAAATACGTTGAAATTAAATTATTTATTTTATTTTAAACCTCTGAAGCTCTATTAATTTCCGCCAATTTTTGGTCAACATTGATGACGTTTTTAGAATAATCCAGTCTCTCGTTTTTTAGCTTTTCTTGAGATTTAACCTGTAATTGTTGTAATCCCTCAAGTCTGTTAAATTCATGTTTTAAGTCATTTTTTTGACTGTTCACTTCCTCCCTTTCTTTATAAATGTATTTCAATTGGCTTTCGACTTCTCTTTGTTTTTGAGAGGCAATTTCGTATGATTTTTGAGTTTCAGTCAAGGACATTTTTTGTCGTGTTTCGAAGTCTGACTTGTATTGTTCGAAACGGTTCTTTTCGTCATCTATTGTATTTAAACCTTCTTTTTGTAGGCGCAATATTTCTGTCTATTTTTAAATATTTAACAGTAAAAAAGTGTATACTTACTTTTTCTACAGATAAGAAATTTTTCTTTTTATCCAGATCGGCTTGAAAATTGGCCTTTTGAAACTCAAAGTTTTTTTTCTCGGCTATAAATTCGTTTTTCTTGGTTTCAAATGCAAATTTTTTCTAAATCATAATCATTTAACGGTAAGCGAAAACTACCTCTTGATAATTCCTCGTTTCCTCGTCCAGTCTATTTTTTAGTTGGTCCATTTCAACTCTCCATGATTCTTGCTCTTTTTTATACAACATTCCCAAATCTGCAAATTTTGTTTCGTACACTAAACTGTTATTGTTCAATATTTAATTTAATTTTTACGTTTAAAAATCTCTTCTCTGTTTTCACTCATGTTTTGTTTTTTTTCGTGTAAAAATAGTGAATTTTTCGATACTATTCCACTCAAATCGGATAATAAAGTAGTATTTCTATCCAGACAATTTGCGGCAGAAAGAATTTTACTAAATTAATGATTTAAAAATAAAATACTCTCACTCACAGATTGTTAGCTTCTGCTAGCTTGAAAGCCTCAATTTTGTCCAAGTAAAGTTGTTTTATTTCCTGCAATTCTCGATCGTATTCCGTTTTTATTTTACTCATTAGAGCTCTTGATAAAATTTATTTGTCAAATTAAATATTAAAAATGTTACGCCTTGTCTTCCAAGTGCTGATTTTCTTTCTCGGCTGCTACTGATTTCAATTTCTCGTTGATGTTTTTTATTTCCTGGTTTCTTGTCAGCACTAGTTCTTTAAAACTTTGTATGACATTCAAATGATCTTTTTCTTGTTCTTTATAAACAGATTCAAGAAAAGAAATTCTTTTGCTATTTAAAATTTAAATACTAAATTAATTTTATTGGTTATTTTTATTACTTTGTCATTTGTTGCATCATGCTCATTTGCGTATCAAAATTGGCTTGAGACATTTCTATCAGTTTTTTAACACTTTTTATATCAGATATGTTGCTAACATCCACAATTTGTGTTGTTTGATGAACCACCTTAGATGTATTATGCGATACAGGAGAATCGTTAACAATTGGTAAGCTTTTTGTCGGTGCTGTAAATTTTCCCTCTGATTTTTCGATATTTATAATTTTACGTGGTCCCCTAAAAAAACTATACGCGTAAATAATGGTGTATATTACGTGAGGCCTAGAATTGCATTTAAATCATCATCATTTTCCAATTCATCCTCAAAATGAACTGTAGCTTGAGGTTTTTTGAGTTCCTCATTTTCTATGGCTTTGTGATGATTAGATTCGCCTTTTAAAGCATTTATGGTAGAATTGAAATAATTATCCGATAATTCCGTGTTATTTTTCTCATACGGGTTTTCAAAAATTTCTTTCTCTTGTTTTTCTTGAGGTTTATTATCAAGGTTGTTGAAAAAATCATCATCATCATTTATAATAAAGTCGACAACATTTTTAGACCCCGGCTGAATTGTGTCTAATTTTTTCACAGATTCTTCAAAATTTAATTTATTACTATCTGATGAACTTTTATCAAAATCCCAATTTGTTGGATTAAATTCATTTTTTGCAATAGATTTTTCAAATGTTGGCTTTTCAGTTTCAAATTTTGTTGATTCAATAGGATTGTTAATTTGTGGAGTAGACTCTAATTTTACTCCATCATCAACGATATTCAACCAATCATCGTCATCAAAAAGATCATCGAGGAAATTATCTGCCATGATATTGCGGTGAATTTATTTATTAATATTTTAAATAACAAAAATATAACAACAGAACTATTTTGGTTACCGTAACCAAAAATGATGAACAGGGTGAAGTATTGTTTTGTCTACCTTGATTATATATTATTTGAATTGGCCACAGCAATTGTGTGTATTTTTCTAACATCTCATATTTTGGAATTATCTTATTAAATATTACATCTTAGTTCAAACTTTTTGCTGACTCATGGGACACCTAATATTATGTCATTTTTCACATAAAATAATTTTTTGTGGTATTATAATAAATCTATTTTGTTTTTTTTAGGCTTGGAGCCTCTCATTCGATGTTCCTTCCTAAAACTAAACTACGAGTATATCAAAAGAATCTGCAGCGCTTCGAAAGAGTCTCGCAACTTTATATATTTTGTATAAATATTATGATCAAGTCAAAAATGCGTTCAAATTTAAATTAGAATTTTTTTTAATTTTCATATCCACATAACAACCAATAAAGTCGACATTCGCGTATTATAAAATGAGTTCAGTTTTATCTGCTTTTGGTAATAATGGCCATGTTGCCCGACTAGATGATATTGGAGTGAAAGTTACAAAAAAGGGCGAAGAAATAACCGGAACTACAATTATGGCGATCAAATACAAAGGAGGAGTGATTCTCGCAGCAGATTCTAGAACTAGCGCAGGAAGTTTTGTCGTCAATAGAATGTCCGATAAATTGACTCACATCAGCGATAATATATTTTGTTGTAGATCTGGTTCATCGGCTGACACGCAAGCCATAGCAGACATTGTTAGATATAATATTGAATTTCACAAGTCTCAGATTAACTACCAACCTCTCGTGAAATCAGCCGTTGGTGTTTTTCAAAACTTACTCTATAAATATCGAGACAGGTTATCAGCTTCGGTTATTATCGCAGGTTGGGATAAAATCAATGGACCGCAAGTATACTGCATACCTATCGGAGGTTTAGTCATAAGTAGAAGTTTTGCAATAGGTGGATCTGGCAGTACTTTTATCTATGGAATGATGGATTCAAATTATAAAGAAGATATGACCAAACAAGAATGTATAGATTTTGCAAAAAAGGCAATTTCTCTCGCTATTCTGCGAGACGGTTCTTCCGGTGGTGTTATTAGAATGGTGGATATAAGTGAAACTGGAGTAGAACGACATTTGTTCACACAAGAAGGATTCCAACAAAAGTTTGACTTTCACGAAGAGATGGTTTAATTAATTAATATATTTTATTTTAAAATTTACTCATGTTTCAATTTTTTTGTTTTCATCATTCACGTCCATGCATTTTGTGTTGTAGAGTTGGATCATGTTTGTTTGCAATAGTGTAATATCATCTGAATATTTATTTATTTTTTATTTAAAAATCATTTTTGTACTTAATAATGACTGCAATTTTTCATCACTAATGTTTATTTTTTCCAGGAGGCTGTCTATTTCATCCATAGCATATTTTGATTCCTTAATCATATCTTTGAACGTATAAATATTCTAATAATTGAATTATAACAAGAAGGAAGTTTAAATTACCATTTTTATTTGCAATGTTATTCACAAAAAAATTAAAGTTACCTGGTATTATCCAATGTTCTTGTTTTGCGCCAAGTTACCATGTTTAACGTATTGTAATTGGATGAATATGATGCATCAAACTTTATTATTATTTCATATTTTACAAATTTAAATTGCAATGCAACGAAAAATTGATAATACTGATACATTTGAAACTCCTATCAAATATCGCAAAGTAAATGTGGAAACGCCAATCTCTCAAAAAACTCCCTTAAGATGTGATAAAATTAAATGTAATATAAACACAAATCTCGAAATCAATGTTGTAGAATTATCAGCTGTAAATGTTTACGTGAGAATAAAACCTCTGGTAATTTGTACGAATAATAATGTTGATGTACCCGACATTATTCAGGTTTTAAATGACAAGACGATTCAAATGTCAAAAACTGATACTCAAAAAGTACAATTTAATTTTGATAAAATTTTCATCTCCGAGAAAAATGCGCCTCAAAATATAGAATCAAAATCAAACCACCAAAAAAAAATTTATGAAGCAACAGCTCGACCAATGCTTGATAGTTTATTGAAAGGGTTTAATATATGTTTGTTTGCCTATGGACAAACTGGATCAGGTAAAACTTATAGTATGATTGGTGAAGAAGAAGGTTTACGTGGGATTTTACCTCGTGCGTGTCAAGATATTTTTGATAAATTTAAGTCAAATAGTACTGTGAGGTTTAATTTTAAAGTTAGCTTTTTTGAGATATATAATGAAAAGATTAATGATTTTTTGGTTTCAAAAGAGTCAAAGAATAAAACTGTAATATTTAAAAAATTTATGTAAAAAATATTTAAACAGTTAAAAGTTCGAGAACATCCATCATTCGGTCCTTTTGTAGAAAACCTTGTTATTAAAGATGTGGCATCCTTTGAGGAAATTAAACCGTTGCTAGAAATTGGTTTTAAGGAGAGGACTGTGGCTGTAACGTCCATGAATAACAAGAGCAGCAGATCCCATTGTATTTTTAGCATTTTAGTGACACAAACTAGAGTAACTTATTGTTTTTATTAATATATTTTACAACTAGATTCAAGAAATTTGCGGAGAAGTTCATGAATGTATCACGACTAGCAAGGCGAGTTTTGTAGATTTGGCGGGATCTGAAAGAATTTCTGCGACTAATCTCGAGGCTTCTCATTTCAAGGTTCTTTTATTTATAATGTTGAACGTTTTTATAATTTTTTTTTAATTTAGGAATCTACATCCATAAACAAAGCCCTTCATTACCTGGGGAAAGTTATCATGACACTTTCAGAACGACGCATGTCTGATAGTAATGTTTATGTTCCTTACAGAAACTCAATTTTGACGTGGTATAATTATATAATTTTTTTTAATTTTATTGTAAGAAAATGTAGGATACTTAAAGAAAGTTTGGGTGGAAATTCCAAAACCGCCATGTTGGCTACAATAAGTAGTGATTTGAATAACTATGATGAAAGTATCAATACTCTCCGGGTATTTTTTTAAGATATTAACTTATATTTATAAACTAGTATGCCAAAAAAGCCAGTAAGATTATAAATTCCGTTAGAATCAACAACGATCCAAAAGAAAATTTGATAAAACGTAAATTATTTTAAAAAATAATTATAAAGTAATTATTCAGAGTTGACAGAAGAAGTAAATAGGTTGCGTGAAATTCCCACCTTTCCCTCTAAACAAACCAATTTAATCCTTCAATCGGATATGGAAGCGTTGAATCAAAAGCTTGAAACGTTTTACTTTTAAAACGTTTTTTAAAGTCATTTTTAGTGTTAATATAGATTATAGCCATCAAAAGATTGTTTTAGCAGATGCTAAAGTTTTTTTTTAAGTGTTTTTAATTTAATGTTAATGTAGAGACATAACGACGAACTATTAAAGCAATTGGAAAAGTCTCAATCTGTCGCATCTGAATTGGAAAAGGAGAATTTTGTAAAAAAAATTAATTAATTTTAAAATATTCAATTTTAAAACAGTCGTTGAAAATGCAATTGCAGGAATCTAGCTGTGAAAAAATTAATGTTCAATATTCAAACCATGCACCACTCGAGGAAATTCAAGTTCCTCAAAAGTTTGTTCAAAATTCCGTTATATTTACAACCAAATGGAAAGATATGAAAAAAAAATTAAACTTTGAAAGTGAAAAAGTATTGGATAGTTTTAAAACGTTTCTTGACATTGAGGTAATTTTATGAAATGTTGTTTTATATTTATTTGCAGAATACCTAAAGTTAATTTTTTAAATTTTGTTACTTGTAAATGATTGCTAAAATAATAAATAACTTGAAATTTGTTTTATTTTTTATTTGTGTCCTCTTCAGAGTAACGGTAACCGTCATATCAAAACATGATTGGATTTTTCCCACATATATCCCTACATTTAAATTGCGACAATAATTAAAAGGATGGATAACACACGACGTCAATACACTTACATTTTAATAACCCAAGTAGCTTTATTTATTTACGATATTGCGGTCAATACTGTGTTTTTTTCAATGAATTTAAACGTTACGCTATTACTTGTGCTCCAAATTACTCAATTATCTTGCATAATATTCTCCCTTGTTATAATATTGCTCATGATGATCAATACTACAGCATATAAACTAGGATTTCAAAATTTCTTGTTGAAAAAGTACAGCTTGACTGCATTTGTAGGAACGTTTTATCTTTCATTGACGGTAATATTACATGCATGCCATTTGATTGACAGGTGGAAAGATCCTATGGAGTTCAATTGGTCAATTCAAACATATATATTTTTATTGCTACAAAGATCATGGTCTGTTGTAAACTACCACTGTTACAAAAGAGCATCTCTTTCCCTTGCAAGAAGAGTGTATTATGACAAGAGATGCTGGTTTCAAGAAAATGAAAGCGTATCCAATATATCTAATGTAGAAAGTTTGGTTTTATAAATATAATCATTAGTGAATACTTTCGCTGTTTAAACCGCATTTTTTATACAAAATATTGGTCATTTCAATAAAAGTATCTTTATCCAAGTCGAATTTGTTCAAATTGGTTTTTATTTGACGCTCATACTTGGTCATTTTGTCTAGTAATATGTTTGCAATGCTACAGTTGGATTTGCTTTTTAGGCTACACTTGACGGCGCTCTTAATGTTGCTTGTACTACTTTTTGAAAAGTGGTCGTTGAGTTTGAAGTTTGGTTTGAGAGTAACGAAAAAGTGAGGATGAAAATGCTGCGATGTTAGTTTTTCGTAATTCTGACTTTTTATAGAATTATACCCGCGTGATGATGATATTTTGTAAATACAGGCAGAATTATTTTTCAGCAAAGGCGGTTTAATACCCTCAAATTCTAGACTTAGCATTGTCGACTAAAAAATTATTAATTAAAAAAACTATATTACAAGTTTGCTAACCTTTGAATGCGAACTATTCATATAATTTGAATATTCAAAAATCTCCGACATTCCACATCTAAAAGGGAACGTAATTGTGTCTATCGCAGAAGCAAACATTTTCAATTGTTCAGTTTGCAATTTTTCCGCGCACTAATTTGGTTTTTTTAAAATAATTTTTATATTTTTACTACAGATTTGTAACATAGAGGCACTACAACGTCCGAGTTTGATTCAGTTGAAAATAAAGAAGATAAAACGTTCATAGCTGGGATAAACTGATTGGTGTTTTTACTTTTATCGAAAACTGGGAAAGCGATACTTTTGTATTTTGGACAATAGCATTCAAAAATATCTTCCATTGATTTGTATACTCCCGAGAATCCATCACAAACGTCATAAATGATTTGAAACCCTTGAAAACTATCGGCTTCTTCGAGGTATTTGTGAATGTTGTTTTCAAAATCTTCCGAAAACTTTTTTTTAAATGCGTTTTGACCTTGCAAGAAATTGAACCCAAATTGGCTATATAAAGTGTTTTTAAAAAATTGACATTTTTATTGTTTACTCGTCAAAATCGTTGGTTTTTATATCGTAAATGTTTTCTTTATTCAAGTGAGGAAGCAATAATTGATTCCACTCAATGCCATTTTGTGGGTCACTAATTGTGATTAATAATACTTATTACATATTTTTTTAAGTTACCTGGACGTTTCGTTGAAGGTATTGATGTCAATCTTGTCAGTTTTAAAACTAAACATTGTTATTAGAATTATAAAGATTTTATAAAAAATTGTTTACCCCTGGAAATTGTCACCCTCCTGGTTCTCTGTGTTTTGTTGGATACTTTTTATTTTATCTATTGAAATATTCATGTTATTTTTTTAAATTTAAACCCGTATAATCGAAAACAATATTTCGAGGCAAGTATCCTTTTTTTGTCTATAAAATAATACAATGAAAAAAAATAATTAAATTGAAATACAATTCTCCACATGACGTCAATGTTATTTTCTTCAAACCCTTCTTTGTCGTAAAAATTATAATAATGAACCTTCAAAATTAATTTAGATAAAATAAAATATGAAATATATCAAATGTATAATTCAAAATTTAAATACATTGTGATTCCAAGCAAGAGTGGCTATCATATTTGAGGTATTCCCAACTTGTAGAGTGATTATTTCTTTCATTATGATTATTGATTTTAATAATTTAAAAAAATTTTTTAAAGTATTTAATTTGAAAAATACTTTACTTTATTTATAGTAATTTTATAAATCTTTATGACGCACATTTTTGACATGATTTTTCTTTTAAATAAATTTTAATTTAAAATTTAAACAAATATCTGCGCATTTATTTAAATAAATTTACAAATTTACAAATCTACAAATTTATTCTCACTAGATACAAAATTGGATACGCCATTCGAATACATTCCGTTGATAATATTAAATATCATTTTTATCCAAGGATACTGTAAAAATTCAATTTAAACCTAAATTTTACTACATCCTTGAAAAGAAAATTCTATCACATGAAAACCCCTTATCTGACCTTGAACAAATATAAATATTAATCTACATTATATTAAAGTGGTAATATTGATTAATAATTATTTATTTACCCAAGTCAAACAAAATAAAATCCGTTTTTAAAATTTAAAATTTAAAATTTAAAAAGTTTTACAATTGTTTTTATGTCAAGTGCTACTTCTATATCAGTTAATGGAAAAAAACTATTATGCGTTCTCAATCCACCATTTGGGGGTAACTGATTGAATAAAATTGTACCATTTCAATTTAAAATATTTGAAAATCATATGCATCTATACAAAAGCTAATTGAATATAAAATTCTACAACGCACAATAATATATAAAAAATCTCCATCATTAGTTTTAATTATTTAACAATTTGTTGGTTTTTAAATTAAAATATTATAATCGATTCTGCCAAAAATATTGGAAATTTTCCGTCTAATTTTGTTGAAAAGTTGGTTAATAATAGACGATTTTGAACGCATCGAGCCACTCGACAAAGTTAAAATTCCAACAAAATTTAATCTCTGTAAGGGTAGAAATTGTGCTGTAGAATTTAACAATCAATAGCTCTGGTGCCGGTATTGTGTAATAATTATGAGAATTTCATTAAAAATTTATAATGTATATTTTACATATAGGTGAAGTAGGCATTTATAAAACACATTTTCTATTCGGCATTCTCACAAGTTGCTTGCAACTTACATAAAACATTACATTGTGTTGATTCTGTAAAATCAAATAACTGTGTGTCCCTTGTAATAGTCATTGTCGCATATTTCTGATTTCAATTGTCATCGATAAAAATACATATTGGTGATTCTCGTTTGAGCAAATCAGTCAACCAGATAAATCGATCCGCGCTACCCTTATTCAAATATATTGGTCCTACATGTATACTTATATAATGTCGGTAAGAATATATATATATTATTATACATTTTTAAATTTATTATTACCTAAAGTTGGTTATGCGGAACTTTAGGTTTTCGTACAATTTTGTTTTATAGAGGCATTGAATTTATCGGGAAATTAAATTGTCGGATCACAATTTCCACACATTATTATAGAAACATTTTTTAGTTTTCTACGTTGGTTTGTTTTTAAATTGTTGGAAATTAAAAAACATTTTATTTCTATAGTAAAACAAACACGGTAAAAACACCTGAGATGAACGTTTCACCCAACAACGGCTCCAGTAAGGGGTTTGATAAGACGGTAAAGGATGTTTTATTTATTTAATATGTATTTTTCCAAAGTTTACATTTTGACATTGGAATGAGTCAAACTTAATTTAATTAATTTTTATTATTATCTTATTTTATTTTAATTTTTTAATTTTTTAATTAAATTTTAAATATTTAAATATATATAATTTTGATTCAATCGATCATGTGATACACTTTAAAATATTTTAAAGCGGCATGTAGTTGAATATTTCAATATAAATCGATAAAGCGTGACTGCAACTTTTAAAATGATTAATATAATATAATATCGCTCAACTATCCAGCTGGTACGCTTTGATTATGTCATAAACTTGATAATGTATTAATAAAATTAATCCGCATTACTGGTCTAATGTTCAAATCCTGGTGCCAGTTTTCCATTAAAACTGTAAACACCTTAGCTACTTCCACTCTTATTGGTTGATTGGATCCGATAACACAATGAATGTCCGGCAAACTATACACTTGGGGGATATTAGCATAATGAAATTATAATTCACGCCGTAAATTACGTATACAATATACCTGAGACTATGGTATATTATATTGACCACAGTAGAGAAATTTAATTTTAAATTATTGCATATTGTTTCAGCAAACTGGATTTAAATTTTATAATGCATTCATTCGCTGTTATTTAAATTTTCATTTACGTCATTTACTACAATCATTTTAATCAGCAATATGAATAGATCGAATAATGTAAATATTTACATTTTGTACTTAAAAATGATTTTTTTGTATAAATATTTACAATTTTCGTATTTAGAACAACAACAAAGAGGGAGAAAATTCAGATTTGAATAAATCTTTGACCACAATGGATTGGCTTCAAGAGTTGAACGAAATTAGCGTGGATGGAAATGTGACAAATGCCAATAATGCTTGCCAAGACGATTTAAATCTGAGTATCATTTCCTCTGATGGACTAACACGTATTTTTTAAAAAATAATTTATTTTTGGTGTGTAAATTACAACTTTTTTCCAAAAAAAATTAATCGTTTCCATTTTCGCTTACAATTTAAAAATTATCATAGAAATACACAATCGCCTTATTGACGGTCTATTGGAGAACACTGCTCCTGCTGCTTCGTCAAGCAGAATAACACAACAGAGGAGAGTTGGAAAACCCCCTCACAGCTATGCCACTTTGATCCAATACGCGATCAACAGCTCTGAGAGAAAAATGCTGACTTTGAGTCAGATCTACAACTGGATAACAACAAATTATCCCTTCTACCAAGAGGCTACAAATGGCTGGAAGGTATATATAAATTTATATTTTATTAAAATTAAAAATATAAATATATTAATTACCAGAATTCTATTCGACACAATTTGTCCCTCAACAAGTGTTTCACTAAGACACCTCGTCCCAGAGACGATCCCGGCAAGGTATGTTTCAATTTTTTCCAAATGATTATATTTATATAAAAAATCAAACTACTTTTGAAAACAAAAATTGTAGAATGCAGTTTTGTGTTTGGACTGGTGTAAAACGTAATATTTATGTTTTACCAAGGGTTTGAAGAAACAAAAAGTTTTAATTGGTTGGTTTTTCGTTTGTTTTTGGATTTGAGAGCCATTAACTGGGTTTTATTATGGAGATTGTTTTGTTTTTTTCTAGTGAAGGTAGTGATCAAAAATTTTGATTATCAACACTAGTATTGTAAATGTTGGTATGTGAAATAATGAGTTTATGAATATGTTATTTATTATCGCTCTTTTTTATTAATTTACAAAATTTAATATAGGGTTCATACTGGAAAATCGATAATGATTGGTCATTGAGTAACGACTGCAACAAAATTGCCAACAGTTTCAAAAGACCTACAATAAATCAGGCTGTAATATACATTATATTACAAACTATTTTAAATTAAAATTTTTAATGTCTAATATAGATATCTGCTTACAGCAATCCCAACCAAGCTATTCAAGCTTTGTATGCGGCAAATCAGACTGTTTTCAATGACCCTAATTATGCCCACGTGATAAGGAACAATAATCCTCATTATACAGAAGCAAACACGTTCCCGATGATGTCGAATTCCAACAGTAGAAGGACACAAGAAAATAACGTCTATGAAAATTACTTTGAACAAGTGAATCAACAAGGTAATTATTTCCATCAATTTTTTAAATAAAATTTTAGTCGTATCTAACAATGCGGATAATCTTGAAGGATGGGAAAATCAAGAAATAATACTCATGAATGACAATGAAGTGATGAACGAAAATTTTATCGAGAACAGTGAAGCGGATTACGGTACCTATTTCGGAAACGAGGACTTTAACATGAATGAAATTGTTCAGATCCCCGCACAGCCCAGTGCGGAATACGTTGATTATCAATACAACGGTCAGCAAATGAATGAAGAGCCCACTCAAGTTGCATCAACTCACACTGAAATGCAACAAGGAATCCAACAAACTGGTCAAGTCAGTAACCCAGCTACAACAAATATAAGCTATCATCAAAATGATGAAACCGATGTAGAAATGTACAACTATCAGAATCCCACAGTAGACTCGGAAGACGGCAAGTTTCCAAATGAGCATGTTAATCTCGGCAATTTAATGTAGACCATTCAATGATACCCTTATTTATTGTTATCTTACTGCTTAATGTTATCAAATGTTAAAAAATATATATTTTTAATTATTTAATTATGTACAATCGTATATTCATTTATATTAATTCAACTTTTAAATTGATAGCAATGCCTTCTGGTTCATCTATTATTCTGTCAATTTTTAAAATTTCAGCCTTACGACAAACGGAAATGAATCCATAATCCAAGATAAATATAACATAGAAGTTGGTCTAAAAATTATATATTTATACAATTTTATAATGAAAAAAAAATATTACGCTTTTAGATTTAGAGATAACTTGTACTCTGCAAAATGTCCCATTATATAAGACAATATATTTCTGATCTCCAAGATCTATATCACCATCAATCTTTTCAAAAGGCTAGAATAAATTGATTATGTATAAAAGATAAATATTACCGCACATGAATTAATCATTTTCTGCATTTTAGTTAACAAACTGTGATCCGTTACCCAATTTGAATATTGTTGGCCCATCATTTTCAAAACAAATTTAATCTGTTTAAACTGAGTACTACCAATTTGATAACTGTTCATGGACTGGTAAAAGCTGTTGACATCGAAATTTTTACTTTCTGAGGTCACATGATATCCTCTTTCATCCTCATTAGGTACAGAATCATTAACCGAAGAGTCATCAATCTTCTCCAGTTTTGTCGGCGATTCGTTTTTCGTTGAAGAAATAACTTCTATAACTTTACTTCGTTTTTCTGGTTCGTCTGGAGAAGTAGCGGCCAAACGAATAATTGAATTTTTGAAATCGAGACGTTTTTTTTCAGCTTCATCAATCTTATCCACTTCATTGACAACTTCCGGTGCTTCTTCTATAAAACAATAAAATAAAACATTTTCATACACATTTATAAAAATAAATTTTATTTATTAACATTATTTTTTACCAGCATTAATTTCATCTTTAACTACTTCTTTTTTATCTGAATATTGACCTAAATATATAAATCAAAATTAATAATCACTCATATAAAACCTAATGACGACGTCTTACTCGATCTAGACTCGATAAATTCTTCTACAATAATTATTTAAATTAATTTTTTTTAATTTTTACTTTCATCAGCAAATAAATTTGTTATGCAGTCTTTCAGAGTCGATTCGCACATTTTAATGCATGCAATTTCACTTTTATCAAAAGATTTTCCTCGTGTGAAGCTACGTCCATCGTTCTTTGAATACGAAGTATTCCCTCTATTAGAGAATCTAGCAGTACCGTAATTATTTACGAATCCTGGGTTCCTTGATGAAATATTGCCAGTTTTAGTGTCATTTTTCGTAAAATTTCCAAAATTATCATTCTTAACGTTCCAATTGTCTGTTGCTAAAATATAATATATAAATATTTTTTAAAATAATACTTTCGAACGAATTGATTCTATTAGAATGCTGTTTATTAGTTGTAGCTGGAACAGATTCTTCTTCGTCTATACCCCAGTCATCATCTACTATTACAGGCTTGGCAGCCATTTTAATTTCATTAAAAAGTGCTCCCTTCTGTTCGTCTTTGACAATTGGGGTTGGATTTTTTTCAAATTGATCGACTGAGTCAGTAGACGATTTCCAAGATTTTAGAGAAACTTAATTAAATTATAAATTTTTTTTCAAAATAAAATAATGATTACCTGCTTCCGGTGTCACGACTTTGTTTATATACTCACAATTCTCAATTTTCGGCGTTTTTTGACCATAATAATTATAAAATATATCTTTATCTGCATTTCCCGTGACTACTTGATTCTCAGAAGAATTACTATTCGGCACAATTGTATTTGCGTCCTCATTTTCATCACTTAGCCATTGTTTGTCATTTTCTCGTCTATCCTCAGATGTTAGATTAATTTCAATACAATTTCCCAAAGAATGCTCTTGGATGGTATCACACATTAAAAATATTTGACTTTCGTTTAACGTGTTTCTAATTTGATAATTATATTTTTTGATGTATTAAAAAATAAATCATCATTTTTTAAAATTTTATAAAATAATCATTGACATATAACTTAAAGATTAATTAGTGTCATATGACATGACTCATATCATTATTTTGCGTTCACCAATAGATACCAATCATCAATTTTCAATTATCCATGGAGTCAATTTTTGTTTACAAGTAAAAGTAGACAATTTTGGCAAATGATTAAAATATTACTTTTCTTTTAAAAATCCCAATTCCTTGAGTAAATCGTTTTCATTGCTAAATCCATATTTTGATAGATCGAAATTCTCTCCAATTTCTTTAAAGTAAGCGTCTACAAACGAATTAAACTTTCATTTAAAAATGAACAAGTTTCCAAAATATTTACCTAAAAGACCATTTTCATCACCCTTCTCCGAGTACAATCGATTAAAGGTAAAAATTTTTGATTTAGATAAAGTCTTGACCATTCTAAGTTGAAAATGTGCTTAAACTGGTGATAATAAATGAGAGTTTACAACTGTAGTAATGGCGCAATTTGATAAATTGAAATAAAGTTTAGAATGAAAACAAACTTAAATCGGAATGTTTACAAATGATGTGAAATCAATTAACGTTCAAATTGAAGAAGTTTGTTGTATATTGGAAAATGTTTATTATTGTGTAGTCATGATTCTGAATGCAATTATCAGGCTTTATGCTGCTGCAGCCTGTAGTGCACAATACGAAATGTACTTTGATGTGTATAAAAACGCACTTAAATCACAAAGAGGATTTATATAATAAATTTTATAAACTAGCACATCCGATGATCAATTAAATTACCAAATTCAACTAAAACTTTTCCTTTTAATTTAAAAGTTTTAAAAGTAAAATACAAACATACTCGACAAACTTTACAAAGGATAACAATGATCTCAACTTGAGATTCTCAAGTCTGACTTTTACTAGGGATATATTTTTTCTATAATTTATAAATTTGAATTTTAAACAAAAGTTTATTATTGGCAAAATTTAGTATGTAAAAAAATTATGCAGTGTTCCATTTGTTTAGATGTTTTTACCGACTTTCATGTCGCTGTTGCTACAAAATGTGGCCATGTATTTGGTCAAGAGTGTCTCAAAGAGTGGATGACATGTAAAAACAAATGTCCAAAATGCCAGAGTTGTATTAGGAAAAACAGCGTGATAAGACTCTACATTGATACTATGACGATGGTATTTAAAAATAAAGAATTAATTTTTATACATTACCTGCAATCTAGACTCAAACGGCAGACTTGAAAGCTTATGATAACGTTGTTTTACCTTTGAGAGAAAATATCGAAAAATTAAAATCAACCCATCAAGCACAAGTCAACACACTATACGAATCATTGGATTTTAAACAGCGAAATATAACCTATCTGAAAAGTAAAATCGAGAAACTTGTACCTTCGAAGTTTTCCATTGGGAGCTGTGGCTATAATTACGATTTCAAATATGATTTTGTGACTAAAATAGAAGAGTACTCATTTGGAAATGTAAAAAGCTTTAGAGATAATTTTTATGTTCAATATATCAATGTGAACGATCCATCTGATGTAGGTGTAGCAAAGATAGACCCTATATCTGCACATCCATCAAATATAGACAGTTTTAATGTTACTCAAACAAGGTAGCGAATTTTATAAATTTATATATTTTGTTAGTAATTCAACGTACATGAACGATTACATATTGACCCAAATTGACGCAACTGATTCGTTGTTAACACTCTGGGGTGAAGTTGTTTCCGTTTTTGACATCAACAGAATTCAAAAACCACCATTAATGCAAGTTTCTCAGTAAATTAATAATTACATCATTATCAATTACAGGTTTACTCAACAAAATGCCACGTGCTTATGCAAAGATTGGAGAGACGGATACACCATAATTATTGGTCTCGACACTGGAGTTGTATATAAATACGACTTGAGAAATATAACAACTCCTAAATTCAAATTTCTGTTGCACAAAAAGGACGAATATATATGGTCCATCCAACAGTTGAAAATTCCCGACGAATGCAACCAAATGTATAGTTGATAATTTTAAAAATAACTCAATTTAGATTCAGAGGTTACATGTACGACACGTGTAATGGATTGCGCGTTCGACTTTGCAATTCGGATAAAAATTCCATGTTAGATATTGATAAATGTTTTGGCGCCACTGCGAGTCTAACTGGCGGGTATTTCTTACTCGATAGACGGGAAAGATACATGGTCAACAGTCATTATAGCGTAATTGTTTAAAAGTGGTTTATTTACAGTACTCGACAGCATAGTGAGGGAAAAGTTAAGGCATACGTTTTATTATGTAAAATTTAAATGCGCATGAAAATATTAAGTTTGCAACTATTCTGGGAATATGCGCAAATCATTTGCCAAAGTTATAAAATTTTACTTTTAATGCTCATTAATATTTCAATGTTCATAAAATTGAACATTTGTAATCATTTATTTTCTCAGGAAATGTGGATTTTAAATTTTATATAGATCTTGTAATATTGCATGTAAATTTAAAATAAAGTTACTTTAAAAAGAATCAGAATTGTTCTCTGATGTCTCTTCTAAGTCCGACACAATAAATGCCTTATTGAGAGCATGCAAAACATCTGTAAAATTTGTCGCAGTAGTATATTTCCTGCCAACCTCCCCTTTAATGTTTGCCCAAACAAGCTCTATAGGTTGAAGATCAGAGTGATGGGGTGGGGAAAATAAAATTTCATGCCCCTCTTCGAATGCCATTTGGCAAGCCAGGGGCTTAATAGTTTCATTCGTGTGGTTCTTCACTTTCTCCCATATTAAAGATTTTAAATCTGTTCTCACAAATGGTATTCCATTTTCAGTGCAATATTGTAGTAGCATCTCTTTTTTCATGGATGCCTTAGGAGTACCTGGAGGCAATGACACGTGGTATTTAGCATTGTTTTTATATTTCTTTTTTTAAGGCCGCAAATAATTTTTTCAACCATTCTGTAAAATATAATGTATTAAACATTCCATGGTAGTCATTCGTCCGGCCACCTTCAAAAGAATGAAAAGTGTCTAACATTAGATGAGCTTGTTCATGTTCATTTCTTTCATTTTCCGGTATTTTTCTGGAACAATCGACAATTGCTGCTATGAAACAATATCTTCTCCCCTTATGTTGTGCTATCACTTGAATATCCTTCGTATCGCTTGGATCATGTAAACTATCTTCGTGTCTCGTATAATTTTTATGTATGTAACTCTCATCCATATATACTACTCTTCTTGCACCTTCTTTGTTAATTTTGGTCATTATGGATACATATTTGTCTCTCTTTATAATATTTTCTTCCTTCATTTTATACGCCATAACGCCCTTTTTTCCCCCCCCTTTTATAACCCAGTCGAGCTAAAAAACGCTGCACCCCTCTCAACTTGGACGTGTATTCCCTTACATCACTTATGTTTAAAGCTACAAAATTTTGCTCGCATAGGTGTGTCAATACATCTTTAGCCACTGTCCTCTTCCTGACTGCCCGTCGCTCTCGCACAAAACTCTGAACAGAGTTCACAATAATATTTGACATTGGTATTATTGTTCTTTTTTGTTTGAAATTTCCACATTCTCCTGAAGCCGATAATTCATTTTCCGTCCAAAAATCATCCTACACTTTATTCACAGTGTTTTTACTCCGTTGCAGTAAGTTGGCTATATTTTCAGTTGCTCTCAAATTTTTCAGCTTTCGGCCACGATCTGCTTTAGACATATCGTGAGTCGGGTATTACACTATCACATTTGATTTTTCAACATTTTGAGATTAATAGTCACATTTGTGTAGTTTTCAATTCTCTACAAAATGATACAACTGAGTTACAAAAATTATTTATATTTATATTGGTAAACCCTTGTATTACACTAACACATATGCAATATGATAAATATTGAATAATATTATTATTAAATCGCATGTTGGTCTAAATAATAAAATTTAGCATTAATTTCTAAATCTTTTTAAAAAAATGTTACTTGTAGCATTAAAATATCCAATTTCTCTTCTTTGGTCAAACTTGGCATACGATTTTTTTTTACATAATTAACAACACTCCTATAGCTCTCTTCGTCTAGCACAATTCTTTTCTTTTTACCATCACAGGGATCGATATCTGACTATCATTTTATACTTATAAAATTATAATTTCCGATTTTGGAAATTCATTACCATGAAATTTTATTTAAAAAAAAAGTCAATGATGGGATTCGAAATCATTCGCACAATGTCATTAGAGTTCGAGTCGGCACAGTATACCAAATTGGTATTACCAATCGAGTAAAAGCACAATTAATTAATTTAACATTATTTTTCAGTTTTCCCTCACTATGCTGTCGTGGACTGTTAAAATTAAAATACATTAGATTGGACAAATATCTAAAGTCAACGATTACCGAACTATAAACATAAACATCAGAGACAACTATATTAAACCAGTAAACAGCATCGGATCAACTTACTTTAAACATAAAATATACCCAAAAAAGACTCCAAAAGGAACACTTTTGGACATTTATATTGTCAATGAAAGTACATGTTCCATAGACGTATACGACTCCAATTTCTGCGCAATTAGAACATTAAAACAAAAAAGTTTACCCACGGGAATATGTCGTTTGAATGATCAAGATAACTTTCAAATTAACGGGGAAGAAAGAATTATCGTGTCCACAAAAGAAGGATCAATACACATTTATACTCTAAAAACCTCTCTGATCAATGATCAATTACCTTTATTTTAAAGTGTAAAAAATATTCTATATAATATAATTTATGTTAGACGATGATTGATTGATTCATTTTATATTCTTCTGGCTACCGCTCCAAAAATTGCCTATAAAATGTAAAATTTATTTATATTAAATACGTTTATTTTTATTTTTAATTACGAGTATTGCAAAAACTCCGAGAATGGTGTAGATACAAGTGGCTGCAATATCTCCTCCGTAATACTGAGCTCTGCAGACGCTGTTGGAAAGTATGGCCATGAAAGAAACTAGTAGATAAATGCAAAAATTGTGCACGCCAATCATTTTATCAATTTTGTAAAATAAGTCGGATGAATTTTCTCAAATTTTATTTTTTTGTTTATATTACAATAACAACTCTCAACCAACAAGTTTATTTATTTGCAAAAAATTCAATAATTTCCCCATAGATACTAAAAATAAAGAGCTTTATACAATCTAGTGAAATTCACAATTTCAGTGTTTGATATATCTAGTGACAATCATTCAACCAAAATAAAATTTTACCCTTTATTATCAAATGGACACATCTATAGATAGTAACTGTTATTTCGAAAATTCTAATGAAAATGGAAGTATAAAAAATCAGGAGATGCATAATGATGATCTGGAAATTTTCAAATTTGACATAAACAACATCAAGTGCCAAGAGGAGGATAAAGAGTCTCTTTTGTTGTACAAAAAGGTGCTTGATATTATTGAAGCATCTCCACTGGACGAAATTACGTTTGTAAAATATAACGAATTTATCGACCTGGATATTGTACAACAGGCTATAGCAATCAAGATTCAGGCCAACAAGTATATAACGGGTAATAAAAGTAAAAATTTTACCAAAATAAAAAATTATATTCCCCAATAGCTAAATTGTTCGAAAGTGCATCTCAGCTGTATAGTATAGCCATTGAAACTAATTCAAACGATGCAATTTTGTACGCTAATAGAAGTCTCACTAACCTTAGAATGGAATTTTACGCCCAAGCTCTAACAGATGCCACTCGTGCAATAGAAATTAATCCTTCCTATGTCAAGGTACTAGTGTTGGAAACTTGCCATTTTTATCGTTTTTTAGGCTACTTACAGAAAAGCGTGTGCTCATATCGCTCTAGGAGATATAAAGAAGGCTATTACTTCCTTGGCATATGTAATCAATTTTAAAAATATTTAAAAATACTATATTTTCAGGTTGTTAAAGTTTATCCCTATGATAAAGATGCTCGAGCTAGATATACATCGTGTAAAAAGTTACAACAACAAGAGGCATTTCGTAAAGCTTTAAACGTATCGGACGAGAAGAAGACGGAAATTGTAGATTTTATAAGTATTTATTTTTATTTTTCTATAATTAATCTATCAATTTAAATTTTTTAAATATAGAAGTTGAAGATTCTTATACTGGTCCGAAATTAATCGACAGACAAATTACTCGCGAATTTGTTCTCGAATTGGTTGAATACCTAAGAAATGAAAATAAATTGCACAAAAAATTTGTATATCAGGTATCTAAAACATGCTTTGAATTTTTTTAAATAAAATTAGATTATTGATATGGCCACAGAGTATTTTTCGAAACAACCTTCCCTTATAGATATAACTATAGAAAAGGTAAATTTACATGTAAAAATTAATATTCTTTTGTCATTTTAGGACACTGTCTTTACCGTTTGTGGAGACGTTCACGGTCAATTTTATGACTTGTTAAACATTTTTTCAAAAGCAGGGTATCCAGATGATAAGCATGGATTTGTAATTATTAATTTTTCAACTTTTAAAATTTAATAGTTGTTCAATGGAGATTTCGTTGATAGAGGGTCTTTTTCGGTCGAGTGTATTCTTACTCTTTTGACGTTCAAATTGTTGTATCCAGATAGCTTTTTCATGGCGAGAGGTTATTTTGAATTTTTCCCACAAGTTTTAATTTAATTCTTATTCTTAAGGTAATCACGAAACCGTCAATATGAATGAAATGTATGGATTTTTTGGTGAAGTCAAAGCTAAGTAATAGTTTAAAAATTATATTATAAACCAATTTTAGATATTCTAATGAAATGGTTAATCTTTTCACTAAATTATTCAATCAAATGCCATTGGCTCATATCATTGACGAAAAAGTTTTTGTAATTTTTGTAATTATATCATTATTTTTAATTTTCTTTAGATCACTCATGGAGGATTGTATGATGGGGATTTATATGTAAATGAAATTCGTACAATCGACAGAAAAACTCAACCTCGTGACGGTAGTGTAATGTGCCATCTACTGTGGTCTGATCCACAATTTTTCGAAGGTGTTTCAATGAGCAAGAGAGGAGTTGGTATACAATTTGGTCCAGATATTACCAAAAAGTTTCTAGAAATGAACAATTTGGATTATATGATACGTAGCCATGAAGTTAAACAAAATGGATATGAGGTTTTGCACGATGGCAAATGCATCACTGTCTTTAGTGCTCCAAATTATTGGTATTTTTATTTTAAAACATGTTTATATTTTTTAGCGATTCTATGGGAAACTTGGGAGCATACATTCAACTAGAAAGTGGGAATTTAACCCCATCATACACTTCCTTTGAGGCTGTTGTAATTTATAAATTAGTTTTTATCTTAAATCCTTTTAGACCCACCCTACCATAAAACCTATGGCTTACGCTAATAGCATAGGACAGTATATTATGTCAATGTTTAAATAATTTATAATACGACAGCAAGAGAATGTATAGATAATTTCCAAATCAAATTATTTGCTATTGTACTGTACTGAATCTGTTTTAATTAAATTTTATTCAGCAGAAGCTTCAACCCACTTTCCATATTAATAGCACAGCACGTCGTTAATTTTTGGTATTAAAATTAATGCATTCCAAATTGTACTGTAATGACAATAAAAGCACTTTGTTAATATCCGTGTATTGTAATTTGAAACATTAATTTAAAAAAATTACTTTTTTTAAATAACATGGGTAAAAAAACGAAACGTCCTTATTCTCGCCAATCTACCACAAGTCTTTCTAGCTTGGAGACTAACTTATCATTTAATAGTAATGTATATTATTATTATTTTAATTACAAGTTAGGGTCAGTAAATATAGTTGATTTTGATGAAGATAGAGTTGCCCGTTATGAAAAACTGTGTAAAATGAATAGGACAACTCCCTGTTCAAAGTTGATAAAGTGTCTCAAAATGGACGTTAAAAATGTTGAGTTAAATTTAACCGGATATGGAATGAACGGAGAAGGAACAGAAGCCATATGTCAAGTTTTATACGTAATATATCTATAAAATTTAAATATTAACATTTTTTCAGAACCAACAAAAAATAACCAGTATAAATCTGTCTAGAAACGCCATTTCTTCAAAAGGACTTTTCTCAATAATGCTCTTGTGCAGTAAAAACGAATATATTACAGAACTTCAAATATCAGACAATAATCTTTCAAACAGTGACACTTTTTTACTCTCCAAAGGTCTCCAGTATATGAAATATTTAGAATTGCTTGATTTGTCAATGAACCACATTGGAAACTATCAAAATTTTACCCTTTTATGTACGTCTTTGTCTCTAAACCAATCGATTGAAAACTTGTCCCTTTCCGACGCCAACATTTCTAATTATAATGCAGTGAGGAGTATTGGGTTTATTTTATCAAAAAATAAATCGTTGAAAATTCTTAATCTGAGTTGGAACGTTATCAGGTGTCCACATTTTAAATGGATAACCAATAATATAAGTAGAAGCAACGTCAAAAGTCTCGATTTGTCGTGGAATGGAATATCTTGCCAGGGGGCTCAAGTATTAGCCACAGGTTTTTTAATATAATTTTATTTATTTATAAATAATTGTAGTTGTGAAAGGTGCAAAAAAACTTAAACATCTCAACATTTCATCCAATAGAATCAGTTTTATCGGATTTGCAGCTATAATAAAATCGGTTGCAAACCACGAATGTCTCGTGGAATTGAAGGTTTAAGATTTAAATTTTATGTTGTAATTATATTGTAGATGGGGAGCAATCCAGTAAATGAACTCACGCTCTCCGCTTGTTTCTCACATTTATCTGACCTTTCAAAAATAAAACTAAATTTGTTAGATGTTACTGTTATTGTTTATAATTTTTGTTTTTATTTTATTTTTAGAACATTACAATCACTTGTATAAAAACTCACCAAGAAATTGAACGTCTCATGAAAACCCATCAAAAATTGGACCTCCAATTTGGATATATCGACAATTACGGGAAGAAACATGGTCTTAAAAACAACTTTGTACAAGCAGCTCTTTTAGTCATGAGGCACTATTGTTTAGAAAATAACAAAAGTATTATTGACTTATTCACGCATCTTGATAAGGATGGAAATATGAGTGTCAGTCACGATGAATTTAGACAAGGAATTCGAGATGCTAAATTACCTTTAACTATGACACAAGTAGATGCTATGATTAAGAGTCTGGATCAAGATTCAGACGGAGAGATTGACTTTAGGTCATTATGAATTATCATTATTTTTTAACAAAAATATTTATTTAGTGAATTAATACTTGGATCTAAAATGTGTGCAGACCTCTAAATTGAGATTGAATTAATAAAAATTTGTAAATAATATTTATATTTTAAATTATTAAACATCTTTCTTATTTTTAACATTCGTCCTATTTCAAATTATTAATTTGTAGCATTTAGAATATTAGACTATAATTTCTAGAACACAGTAACATACATATTCATATCAGATTATAATTATTACTACTACACGCAAAAGCTTGCTGTTGTACAGTAACTGCTCCAGTTTGTAAATTTTTTTATTGTCATAAATTAAATTGTATCAAAGTTGCAACTTGGAAAATTTACTTTAAAAATATTTGTGCGTGTCAAAATTAAATCGAAAGAAAATAGTAATTCTAAATATATAAACACTTTTAAATGGAAAATTAAATTGACCATTTGGCCATTTACCGTAATTGAATAAATCACTGTACAATAAAATACACAATTTTGGAGAGAATCCAGCGTGGGTGTAATAACTATACTATGTACATTATTATTATAAATTATTTTCAAGAAATTTTTATGTAAAAGTTGGTAACGCATTAAATTGGCCCACTCCAAGGTGAAAAATACATTTATTGCAAATTTACAATTTCGCACCCCTAATAATTTTGAGCTTTAGAAAAATCTAAATCAGAATCCAATTCTAAACGTTTTTAAAATTCTAAAGAAATCCCGTTTCTTTCACACTTTTTAATTTCAAAGATTAATTTCTATAAAAGTAATTATTCAACATCAAAGTTAAGAAAGAGGAGGAAATTTAAAACTGCCAAATAATTGGGATTTTAATTTAAAAAGGTACCTTGATGAATTTTAAAACTTTTTATTTATAATGGTATCCAGGGTTGTAAATTTTTTGCAATGTAAAATGAACAATTTCGGGAAATATTATTTTACCATATTTGGTATGCGTAGTTACACGCCTTTTCGTTTTTTTATAGATTCATAAAGATGATAATCTATTCATATTATTACCAAAGCTTTAATAATGAAGTTTTTCACTAAATTATACTATAATCCAGGACACCTGAAGAATTAACATTGAAATTGAATATTTGCTAGATTGGTGTATTTTTTGATCGAGACAAGAATTTGGCAGATTTCTATGAGCAGTATGATTAACAAGAATTAGATTTGACGATATATCTGAATTTAGTCGTGAGTTTATTATCTCCCAACTGTTTCATCGTTTGTTTGGATAGCAATACTTTTTGAATATTTTGCAGCAGATTTTATTTATTGCAACGTTTATCTTTTGCTACACTTAATTTGTGCACGATATTTGGAATTTCATTATTTTATACAATTCGTTTAGATGACATCTCCAAACCCTCTCAAAAGGAGAATAGACATGGATGTGATCAAACTGTAATTAATTTTATATATATAATATATATTTTTTTTAAAAATTATTTTATTTTTCAGAATTGAAGCCAATCATGAAGTAGTTTTACTTGATGGAATGCAAGAATTTATCGTCACTTTTCACGGGCCAGACAATAGTAATTTAAAATTTTTTTCCTTAAAAAATATACTAAATTCTAGCTCCATTTTGCGGTGGTGTGTGGTTGATTAGAGTTGATTTACCGGATAAATACCCATTCAAATCTCCGTCGATTGGGTTTTTAAATAGAATATACCATCCAAATATCGACGAGTTGTAATTTAATTAAAACGTTTTAAAAAAATTTAAAATATTTTTAGAAGTGGAACAGTTTGTCTGGATGTTATAAACCAAGCATGGACCTCTTTATTTGGTATTACGTCAAATTTAAAAATGGTTTTATAATTTTTTTTAGATTTGAAGAATATTTTTGAATCTTTTTTACCACAATTACTAGCTTATCCCAATGCAACTGATCCGTTGAATGGTGAAGCCGCTGCAATGTTTTTACACAAACCAGATGAATACAAAGAAAGAGCGAAAGGTTTTTTTATAATTAAGAAAAAAAAATTTTTTTAAATAATTTTATTTCAGATTACGTTATCAGATTTGCACAAGAACAACATTTGAAAAAGTTGGATGTTAGAAAACGAGAATCCGACGCTCCAAATAATAATTTTGTAGAATACATTGCAAGGAAAGAAGGATCAAGTGATAAAGAAGTACGTACTGATGACGAGAGCAGTCTTAGTGGATGTTCTTCATCTGACGATAATGAAGTAGCATGTGAAGGTGATGACGAATAGTCATTGTTGAATCATATTGTTTATACGTACAGTTGTTTTCTGAAAACTGAAGCACTATCCAGTTCTCAAATGTTTGTTATTTTAAATATATTAAACAGATTAACATAATTTTTATTTTTTTATATAATTATAATTCTATGCGTTGCAATTTTTTAAAATGAATATTTTATTATTATTTTTACTTTTTGTCTGTTTTAATGTCGAATGTATATCATACAGACACAAATTTTGTAATTTATATAATTCATTTAATAATTTAAATTGCATTATTTTAAAGATCAAATTCCCAGTAACTCGTGTGGAAATATAGTCAAACCGATCGACGGTGCTTTAATTATAAGCGGTAATGAACGTCAATATATGAAAAGCAATTGCAGTATCATTTTTAAGGTAAATTATTTTAATTTAAATTAAATTGTAATAAAATAGGCACCACAAGATGGCCCATTGAAGAGTATATTGGTGAGATTTAGAAAATTTAAAATCTCACATTGTGATACAAACTTGACAATCTGGATTAGTCCTTACTCTAAAAATAGAGTTTGTTTTTTTAAATGATTTTTAGTAAGTTTGTTAGATTCAATATGATTGTACCACTACCGCAATATCTACAATTATCTCTGAAATGGGATATGTGAGAATGAAATTGAGCAAAAATAGCAATAGTGGTTATTATTTCGAAATTTTATTGTTGGCTTTTTATAAAGGTAATTTTTAAAAAAATGTAAAATAAATGAAAATGTAGATAAAAACTGCACTCATAAATGCAACAATGGACAGTGCATCACAGAAAGTCTGTTCTGTGATGATATAAAACATTGCGCAGGTGGAGAGGACGAAAATTGTAATTAATGTATCTTTTAAAATTTATACTTAACATTGTAGGTAAATATATAACGAAAATTACTGTATCTTTGGTATATTCCGCAATAAAAACAATACAAATTTTGGTTTTTATGTATCTAACAGTCAAGATGATATATTTTTACTGGCTGGGGAAAATGAAACTTGTAAACAAAGAAAAAGTGCATAAAAATTAGAATATAATTGAATTATTTCAAATGGTTGAATAAATCTTTCGCAATCTAATAATAATTTTATATAGTTTTGTAAAATAATTACACAGTGATCCAAGCAAGAAGTAAAGTCGTACAATTCCTCAGCACATGATTCCCCACTCGTAGCGTCCATTTTCACTCTCTCTTTACACTTTTCAAAGAAACTTTCCAATTCTTTACATTGGTGAGTTTTACGGCATTCAATTTTTAATGCTTGGGCGGGATCCTAAAAAATTACTCGTCTTTGGAAATATTTTAAAATATTTACGATAATTTCTTCTTCGTCTCCATCATCGTTTTCATCTACTAAAAGTTCACTATCCTAAAAGTTGGTCATTAAAATGTAAAATAAAAGTGTCATATGGTACGTGTACATCTTCTTTATCATCTTGTGCGAATAACTTTCGGAAAAAAGACATGTCCTTGAGAAACAACTCTATATAAAGTTGAAAATTACAACTCAACACGTGAAAATAAAGTTTAAAATTTGTTGTCTAGACAGAATAATAAATAATTTTTTTTAATTTAAATTTTGGATAAAAAGAGAAAACTTTATTTTGGATCCTGCTGAGTCTAGTAAATTATTACTAATAATTATTACTAATAATTTATTAGTAATCAGGTGTTACAAATTGACCTTGATAAATAAGTTAATATTCGTTTTTGGCGCTCATTTCTCAGGATACGATAAAACACTAAATTTGTTACCAAGATTATTTAGCGCAATTTTTATTCCAACAACAGGATTTTCCAACATTTGCTTTATCTTAAAATATTTCATCTGAATTTTTCAAAATGGTATCTGCACCACACGGAAAATTCATCATGCTCAACTCGAAGGGTTCTGATTGTGTTGTAGCTCCCATAACCAAACTGCGATACACTTTTGGAACGTAATTTATTAAGTATTTATATTTTATATAATTTTTAATTTTAGCAACAGCAAGTGTGACATTAAACTGAATTCTAAAGGAATATCGGACGTTCACTGTGATTGTCTTGTGTTATCTGGAGGACAGGTTATATTATTTATAAATTTATTTTATATAATGATTTTTTTAGATTGTTTTGACCAATCGATCAAAGACTGGAGTCACCAAAGTTAACAAAAGAGCTATTCCGCCGATGGGGTCAGTTAATCTATACCCTGGGGACATTGTTAATGTAGGGTGGCATTATTTTAAATTTATGTCCGAAGCGTGTCCAGCTTACAGTGTCATGAAAAAGAATGACGGTCAAATTGCTCAACCGGGAAAACGGATACCTAGAGTGCGAAATGCTTCTCTCGTAATTAAAATAATGCGTGGATTTTTTATATTGATATATTTAGTCGGCCAGATTAACCACTCCTCCGATAAACAATTCAAAAGTAAAACCTAATTTGAACAAGAGTGTCGCTTTGAATAACAGCACTTCAAAAACTGGCCTCATTGACAGATCCAAAAGAATTTCTAACCTCTTTTCAAAAGAATCGATGTTCATAGACGAAGAGAAGGCTATAGATTTTGTAGATAAACCTGTAATGCGATTAGGACCCAAGGCACCAGAAGACTTCTATTCAACTGGAACTTTAAATGAGAACGGAGACGAAACAAGAGATATTGATTACTACAAGCGGAAATTGGAAGCGAGATGTAATGATTTTACTAGCAATTTAAAAAAGAAGGATTTGGAAGTACAGGCTGCTGGAGAAGAGTTGCATTTGTCTACACAGTCTTCAAAGAGAAAAACGTGGAGTGAGCTCATAGTATCGGATGTGGAAAATAACGCCTCATCTGTTAAAGAAAGTCCGTTTTTGCTCTCAGACAAAGCCCTACCACTCACAGCCCAAGAAGTCATAGACGAGATTGATAGAATGGAGAGAGTAAATACAGTAACGTCTGTAGATGTGTCAATGACGGTCGACGAGGATGAGAAGAGTTTATGCCCCGTCAATATGATGCACGAAAACGTGAAAATGTCAATGCCGCGTGTGAACAATCTGCTAAATGCTGAAGATTCTCAGAATAATGAAGCTGCGTTTATGGATGAAATGAGCAACGTCCCCGAAGAAAATCAAGAAAGCAGTTGCTTTTCTATTATGAAATCTTTTGTTAAATCTCCGAGGAAAAGCAAAAGTAAAACTCTTGGAAAATCAACTATCAACAATCCTCGAACATCATATACTTTATCTGAAACTGTTAACTGTAATATGGTGGATATTGACGCAGAAACGTCTTTGGCAAACGTGAGTTTAATACAATCTAATGTTGAAATGAGTATACCGAAACTCAATAAAGTTTTGGAAGGAAATGAAGCTATCAGAAAATCTACTAGATGTGTTCAAAAACCAGATAGATTTTCTTTCGAAAAGGGTCAATTGAAAAAGACTCCTGCCAAAGCATCAAAACGAAAGTCTAAAGCCATGAAAAATAAAAATACGCCCAAAATTACAAAAAACAACAAGAAGATTTTATCCACTTCAGTTGTCAATGCTAAAAATGTCGACAATGGACCATCTAGGCCTCGATTAATTGAAAATTTCAATCAAACGACGGATTCATTGATTCCTATAGCTTTAGTTCCCATGTCTCTGTTACAAAACGGTGATTTTCAAAAGTGTTTCCAAGCTACATCTTTTAGAGAATTTTTCTCAACTTCTTTTAAAGCGCCAGTTACGGAAATCTCAGACATGGATTCACTACCATCTTCTCCTAATCACCCTTCACCGTCGAGTTTCGTTTCTCCTCTCAAATCAAATTTATCTGTGAGGCATGGATCACAACCATCTACTTCTACTCCATGTGCTTTGTACAATTCAAAAAAATCCACTTTACGTTCAAAGCCTCACACTGCTCAGAAAATGACCAATAAAAGTAAAATTGAAATTGTAGAGAGCGGTTTTTCTCAGTTGTTCAACTTGACTCAACAGCAAGATTCTATTGCTGTTATTGATAATGCAGAGGATGATGTTATTGTAACCAGTATAAATTATGATGTCAAAAGAGTGCATTTTAATTTGGATGAAAATGTAGTTAATTTGATTGAGCCTGTTACAGTGAGGCGCTCAAAGAGAACAACAAAAAAAGCTGCAATTTTCGGTAGTGCAATTCCAAAAGTAGCTAAAAAGAAAACGGTACCAAAAGCTGTAAAAAAATTAAAAGTTGCTGCTAAGCCTCGTAAATTGAGCAAGGCGCAGAGAGCTAAACTTGTGGAGGCTGAAAAATTGTTAACAGAACAAGAGACCCGTATCATTCAAAGTGAGAAAACAGAGCCAATTAAAAGGAAGTATACAAAGCATAATATAGCGGAAAATAATGAAGAAAAGAACCTTGTTATATCTGAAAACGTAGAATCGGATATTGTAAAAGAAGTTCCGAAAGTTACCAAAAGGGTGTATAATAAACGAAATGCAGCAAAAAATGCTAAAACAAACAGCCCTGTTGTACCTGAAGTTGTAGAATCGGATATTATAAAAGAAGTTCCGAAAGTTACCAAAAGGGCGTATAATAAACGAAATGCACCAAAAATTGCTAAAGCAAACAGCCCTGCTGTACCTGCCGTTGTAGAGTCGGATATTGTTAAACCAGCTCCAAAAATTGTAAAAAGGGCGTACAAGAAGAAAAGTGTGATAAATGGTAATTCTTAAGTTTTTTAATTTATTAAAATTTTATTTAGTAATTCCTACAAGTCGACCCAAAAAATCGTGTAGAAAGTAATGATATAAATGATAATAAATTTTAGAAAAATATTATTTTTTATTTTTAAACATTGTTTTTACTTGTTGAAACGATTTATTTTTCGTTTCGGGAAACCAAAAGTAGAAAATGACGTTAAAAATGGCGCAATTGACAATAAATATAATGAAAATGTAGGATCCGAGTATTTTCTAATTAGCCAATTAGATTTTAAAATTGCTATTTTTTAATTTTTACTTGGAAAGGTAGTCCAGCTATAGATATGATTAACGTAAACACCCAATTTGAAAATCCAGATATAGTCATGCCCATGGATCGAGACCCTTGAGTGAATAGTTCATTTCCTATAAGCCAAGGTACAGGTCCCAATCCAAATTCAAACATTATTACGTATACAACGACGCAGATTATAGTAATTATTCCGAGTGTTAAGTTTCTGGTAGCGAGCTAAAAAAGAATTACGTCTTAATTACTTAATGATTACTTCCTGAATTTGTAGATGGATATGAGGTACGCTGAAGCATATAATGGTCATGCATATTATCATAACAATTATAGGATAAAACACGAGAGGCTTTCTACCTAATCTGTCAATAAGAATGACACTGGGTATAACAGACACCATGTTTACGACGGATATAAGGAATATGGCGTACGGTATGAGATTTGGGACGAGTATTCCATTGAACAAGTCTTCGGAGTAGAAAAATATCTAAAGTTTAATTATTGTATAGATATTTTTTTTGAAAATACAATATTGATTCCCGACATTTGTTGAATATATTGCATTGATATTGCCATTAATAAGGGTACAGAAAGTGATTTATTAGTGAGGAAGGAGAATATGTTGTACAACTCTTCGTCTTTGTTATTGTTAGATTCCCTACACATTTCTGCAATTTCAGAAGTGTGGTTATTGTGCCTTCGGAAGAAATTAAGGGCTGTATTTTAAATTGAAACATTTAAAAAATAAAATTGTTACCTATTTTTGCTTGTACTTTTTTATTTTCAGTTATCATGAGATAACGCGGAGATTCTGGAATGAAAAACAAAGAAAGGATACAAACAATATTTGGAACTGTACTGACCAACAAAAGGCAGCTCCACAATTGCTGTGAACCTAAAATATATTTATAAACTTTATGACGTTTTGTCTTATTTTTACCAAAAATGAATCTGAATCCTGAAAAACTCGCCACAACTATACCAAAAGTGATTAAAAGTTGGTTCAGTGTACCCAATGATCCACGCAAATTTAGTGGAGATATTTCACTCACATACATTGATCCCACTTGGATGCAAATCCCTATATAATTTATGAAACATGCTACGTTGAAATAAAAATGTATTTCAATGAGTAACAAAGTATTCAATCAAATAAATTTAAATCCAGTCAATATCACAAAAATTATTTTTTGAAATTATTATTCAGTTCTTATAGTTATAAGTTATGATAATTTGTGTCACAAAATTTTCAAATTGAAAGATGAAAGAATCTTGATTCAAGATTTAAGATTCTTGAATTTATGAAATAATTTGATAAATGGTTAACTATGTGAATTAGCGTGTTTTTAAACTGTTTTTTAATTCTTATTTTCGCTCCCCCCTAGATTCGCCACTGATAAATATGTTCAAAAATATTATGCAAAAAAAAAAGAGTATAAAAAAATATTTTATATATATAAATCTAATATATATTAGATATTTATTTTTAATTTCATAAATTTCATACATTCTACAAAAAAACAAATAAAATGTATACATTCTATGAAAATATACAACATATACAATTAAATAAGTAATGATATAAAATGTTACTTATAAGTTGTTTTAACAGTTGTTAACGTCAAATTGAACATTAATAACTAATTAGTAATTAAATTTTTTAAAGATTACCACAATGGAATCCAGTTATAAATCTCCCCAATGGTAGTAAGTAATAGTACGGTCTTCCAGCGTACGGTGTCATAAATTGAAGCACACTACCGATTATCCCTACACTTTGCATCATCATGAGTGTTTTTTTCCTGTATTGGTGTTAAATAATTATAATAAAGGATGGTCAAATTGGTAAATTATAAAAATATAACTTTCAAAATAACATGTTACCTTCCCAGGTGCTTTGATAATACACCTACGAATAGACTTCCAACCATTCCTCCAAACACTCCAAAAGAAGTGGATGCAGCAAAATACCAGTCTGCATTAACTGAAGCTATGTGAGTCAAATTTGTATTCTCGTCATAAAATTGAGTAACGTACTGTATTATATAAATAATTTTTTAACAATTAAATCTCACGCTTTTTATGGCATTTAGACTGCATATATAATATCCAAACTGAAAAGCAGATCCCATATATATTGCCATCACAGAAAATAGTAGGTTCCGGTTAAGATTCTTTAAATTTAATTTTATAAATGCGCACAAATTGAAAATGTACCTTAGACGCACTTGTTGTCCCCAAATCTGTATAATCGTCATTCTCCATATTTTTGTCCGATTCACAGTCTTTATTAGAAATTTCCGCATAATTTTCCATTTTGATGAATTATTTTTTTAAAAATACAAACAATCTATAAAAAGATTTTAATATTTCATACTCTAAGCCTTAGAGTTTAAGGATCTGTGAATTTGTTAGAAATTACACGCTGTATATGAAGTTACTGCATGTTTTAAGATTGTTTTTTTATTTGTTCAAATGTTTAAAATTTAAATGTACATTTTTAAAACGTGCTTATTATATATGCGTGTATTTTCTCAGCAATTACATTAATTATAAATTGGTTAAAATGCCTTTAATACTCACTTTACTTGAAGTGTTTCAATTTCGTTTTTAAATTGCAAATACAATGTATGAATAATGACCTAGAGAATATATTTAACTTTGAAAATTGAGACTCATAAGTAAATAAAAGCAGTTAATAACAATCTTATATAAATTCCACAGGAATGTAAGCTTATCGAGATGTCTATCAACGATAAGAAGATGGGATGTTTTAAAGGCCATTTTAATAAATGTATAATTAAATTATACATCAATTTGTTCATTTATTATCTTAGGCTCGTGAGAATGGTGAATTTCGTGCTTTTTTGAAGTCTCAAAACTTTGAGATATCTGGAGATAGGTTTTATTTTT
Source organism: Coelogynopora nodosa (assembly GCA_034780555.1). Classification (NCBI taxonomy): domain Eukaryota; kingdom Metazoa; phylum Platyhelminthes; order Proseriata; family Coelogynoporidae; genus Coelogynopora; species Coelogynopora nodosa. The sequence continues at coordinate 112,201 of JAUZND010033335.1, forward strand.
TGTTTCAGGGAAAGGAAGACAAAATATCCCGTTAAAACTAATGCAAAGCAACATGAAAATTATGAATATATATGGTCCCATTATTTTCTAAACAAAATGTTTCAAGAATAAATAAATTTCTTAAAAATACCTGTAACGGCAGACCTGTTAATGATATTACTAGAGTGAATAACCAATGCCAGAATCCAGATATGCTGAGTGCAACTGCTCGGAAATTTTGAGTAAACATTTCGCAGCCAATGAAATGTGGTATAGGTCCTTAATTTATAGGTTTTGTAGATAATTTTTAAAATTTTAAAAAAATACCCAATCCCAATTCAAACATCATTACATAAATGAGAATGAAAAGTAACGTACATATGGCTAGAGTCATGTTGGTTGTGTTTATCTAAGATTAATCAAAAGAAATTAAAACAGATAATTACACTTTCACTCTTGGTCATTTGAGATACCATTAGACAAACCATGCCCATACAAACAATCATCACCATCACTGTGTAAAATATCAAATTTTTTCTTCCGATTATGTCATTTATCACAAAGCCAGGTATCACTGAAAGCATATTTATTACAGAAACTATAAATATAGCATGAGGTATATATTCATGAAGGATAATGTTTTTGAATAAATTTTCAGAGTAAAAAAAAATCTAAAAATTGAAATGAACGTAGATTTGAAAACTTACAATGTTAATCCCACACATCTGCTGAATCAACTGCATAAAGACTGTAATAAAAAGCGGCATAAATAAACTCTTTTTTCTGAGGAATGCATAACCAGCACAGCTTTTCTGTTCTCGAAATTCCTTTGACATTTCTGCAATTTCAAACGTGTGGTCGTTGTGCATTCTGTAGAACGACAAGGCTAAACAAATTTAAGTTATTAATATTTTCATATATATAAACCATTTTTTGCCATAATTTTCTTATTTTCAGTCATCATCAAGTGTCTAGGAGATTCTGGAACCACCATCATTCCAATTAGACCGATAATGCTAATTGGGATAAACAATAGAAAACTATATCCCCATATTTTATGATCTCCTGTTTTTATAAAATAATTATTTAAATTATATCTTACCAAATAAGCTTTTCAATCCAAAAAAACTAGATATAACAATCCCTACAGTTATGAAAAATTGATTGAGTACCCCCAGTGCTCCTCTCGATCTAATGGGTGAAATTTCATTTACATACAGGGACCCGACCTGTAACAGAACGCCTATATGAATATTATAGAAAATTATCATCTAAAATCCTGTATTTATACCACAAGAAATGCCGCAAATAAATCTTCCCACGGGAAAGAGCCAGTATAATTTGTTTCCAGCAATACATGCACCATACTGACACAAGCATCCTAGAATTAGTGGCAACTGCATACAACAGATGGATTTTTTTCTAAATAAATAAGCAACACGGTGAAATATTTCATTGTAAATTTTTTAACAAAATTAATTACCTGCCAATATTATCTGCCAAAATTGAAACAAATATACTCCCAATCATACCTCCCAAAATGCCCAAAGAAGTACACACGTTGAAATATCTATCTGCATTGCCGCTAATGGAATCGTAATCGTTTTCGTTCCCGTCATAATATTTTGCAATGTAGTATTTTATAGTATTGAGGTTGGAAATAAAATATCCAAATTGTAAAGCTGTCGCAGTGTAGATGATGCAGACGGAAATTATTAGATTCCTGTTCAAGTTCTAAAGTAAAATATTAATTACAAAAACTGATAATTTACATAATTCTACCTGCACATTATTTAATCTCAACTTTTCTTCCAGGGACGTTAGAACCGCGTCCTTTGGATAACTTGGAGGAATTTCTTAAAAAAATTAAATTAAAAAAATGTATACAATGTAAATTTTAGTTTGTAAAAAGTGATTTTACATTTGAAAGGCATGACAATGCATCTCAATGTAGAAAAAGCAAACAAAATATATTTAAATATAAAAAAGTATATTACTGTTGGTACGCTTTTCCATTCAGTCTAGATATCTAGATGTACGAGTATTTTAAAATATGTAAATGAAAATTGAAAGGCAGCTTTTATTTACACATAGATTTTAAAAGTTTTATTCATTTTATTACTGTTTATGTACAGTAAGACTAAAAGTTAAAAAATGAAAGACAAAAAATAAAAAACGTATAAAACTATTTTTAATTGTTAGTTGTTATTTAGTTATTAAGGGTCAATAAAAGAGACCAAAATGTATCTCGTTCCAGCAGTAATAGACAACCCTTCGTGATAATGAGTCAATCTTCCAGGAAACATTATAAAATTTCCAATCTGAGATCCACTAGCTGTGCAATTCTGGCGAATAAAGTGAGTACCGCCACCTTCAAAGTCTCTGTTTAAAGACATGACTATCGAATAGGTTGATGTGTCATGATGTGGGCGTAATTTTCGTAAAACATCCAAGGTATATCGTGCCACGAATGAAATTTCTGTATAAGCTTTTGAACTGTATCCCGTAAATATTTTTTCTGCCACTGGCTTTATGTATGTGAAAAGTATGTCATCCCATTGCTGTTTATATCCAAATTGTGCCATATGGACATCATCTGTAGGGACGTTTTCATATCCTCCGTCCAGTCTGTCGTCTTCGTTTTTAGCTCCTGACCAGAGGTTCATGTTTTCGGTGATGAGGATCATATCACGTGCAAATTTTTCATTAAAAAGAGGATATTCAAATACGTCAGGACACAACTAAGAAAAATTTAATATAAAAAATTTTAATAGTAATATAAAAAGTACCTCTACATTAGATTTTTCTTTTTTTACCGCATCGTAATAATCTGGATTGAGGTAAGTTTTTTCCCATATCTTAAAAAATATAAAAATAAATTTTGAAAAAATAGATTTTTTACATTTCGGTTGTTTATATTCTCGTAAACGTTACTCAGGTAGACGTTATCCAAATATTGAGAATCATCAACGAGATATCCATAATGACTAATGTTTTCAATGTACATGAATATCGCCTATTTTAAATTATAATAATAATAGTATAAAATATTTTAATTACATTCTCTCGCAGAATCTTACACAGACACATGTCAGGTTCAGGGAATATTTTTGGATCATAAAATGTATCGAGTAATGTACCAACCTTTGATTTCATCAAAATGATTCCAGAAACGTACGGTTTTTTCCAAAGTCCTCTAAATTTAAAATTATAGATGTATGATAATTTATTACACTTTAGAATATTCCACAATCTCGTCGTAGTCGTCCGATCGCCCATAATATCCATTTGGAGCTATATCTCCCCAGAAAGTTGACCACTGTTTTTTAAATCTAGTCATCATAGGAGTAACAACGGTTCTAAACGCTCATTTAGAATAATAATTATTAATTCTTTTTTACCTGTTGTGACCTATTAAATAATTGAGAATATTTTTCTCTTGAATGTGGGCTACTGCATTTACTAGGAGTATATAATCACAGTTTACTTTTTTACAATCTTTTCTATTTTTAAAACAAATTATTTTTGTATTATTATTAAAATAATCACAATGGTTGATTCCACGAATCTATATATCCTTTTTCATCCTCATTTTTGTAAATTTCGTTTCGTATTAAAGTTGCATATTCACTTTTAAAAATTTCTATAAAGCTGTCGACTATATGACACTGTTGTTTGGTCTAGAAATGTAATTTAAAAATATAAAAATTATGAAATACATATTTGTTGATTGTCAAGTGTAATTTGTTCTTTGGATAATCAATTTTTGAGAAATAATCAAAAAATGCCTCTAGGAAGGGAGTCGGTGATTCGATAGATATCGTAGCGGATATAATGGGATAATTATCAATCTACAATATTATAATTTTACCTGAATTTAAATTATATTTTAAAAAATACTTCAATTTCACCAGGGAACGTGTACCCATATTTCCTACATGCTAAACATCCATCATTGAATGTCCAAGCGTTGTTTATGTAATTAGTATAATGGTTCAAAGAAATTTTACTTCTTCCATTTCCGTGGATAAGAAATGGATGTTTATCTGTTTTGACATTCTTTACTATAAACTTTTTTTCAGAGTATATGAGTTTGACGAAATCTTTAGAAATATTTTTAAATTATAATAATCTTAATACTATTTTTTACCTTTATTTCCGTTCAAGTTTAAAAATACTTGTGCTCGAGTGTCAAGTTTCATTCGAAAGTTTAACTATAAAATTATAATTTATTTCATTTATCAATAAATTTTTCACTCCGTTATTTTCTTTCAATCCCTGCAAGAAAATTTCCGTGTAATACAACTGATCGTCGTCATCATTTGAAATTTCATGGTGCTGTAAAAGTTTTTTAATAGCCCATGCGTGTCCAATAATGCCTGAAATTAAATTTTTAAATATTTTTTTATTTAAAAAAATTTCTACCTCCTGAATTAAGATATCTATACTCATCGTAATCGACCATATCGTATTCTCTCTGAGATTTTATACGTTATAATTTTTTTAATTTAAAAAAATACCGCTAATAAAGCATTTGGCCAACAATACAATTCAGCACCAAACAAAATATCCGTATCGAAGCTTTTAAATTTTTTGGATAGTTGATTGACATTTTCAATAAAAACCACATCGTGACTATTAAAAAAAATTTATAATCAACAATATATTTTAGTTACCTGTCCACCAGAACGATTAAATCTTTATCAGATAAATCGTTCCACTGTTCGATATATTCTCTGTATAAATTAACCTTTTGACCACCTCCAGGATGATCTATTATATCACCTCCTGTCCACTCAGTATTTGCTCCAATTATCTTTACATTATAACCATGCAATTCTGCAGAGTTTAACATTTGTTCTACCCCGTCATTGACACTTGTAGCCACACTTAACACGTGTAAGGTTTCTATTCCGTGCACAAGGAAAAGAGAAAGAGATAAAAAAACATAGAAAATAAGTTTCATCCTGATTAAATTTTCACAATAATCAGCAAAATTTCATAAAATGTTTGTGTCTATAGTGTCTACACAGCTTGTTAAATATTTTGGATAGATAAGTATAATTTCTCTAAATGATACTGTTTTGCTTCATGAAACATGGGTATTTGTTTATAAATTCTTATACAATTCTAACCAAAGGTATGGAAATGAAGAATTTTCAGACAGGGTATGCTACAAATTATTTGTAAAAAATCCCTAGGGGTGATTAGTTATTGTTTCATAGAATTTGTTAGGATTAAATATTTATAAATTGAATTTTTAATTAGTACTAATTATTTTAAATAATATTCAAATATTAATTTTAATTTATTCAAAACATTTTAAAGTTTACACATCAAACGGAGGATTTATTAATTTATTAAATAAAAATTCCCTCAACTCCCAATTGTCCCGTTTTATAAGAAGCGTGATTGTATTCTTCTTCTATGATTAATAAATTATTGTAAATAAATAATAATTATTAATATATTTGATATTAAAATTTCCAATTACTCACTAAAATTATTTAAAATATTATTTAAAATAAATATTACACCCTGTAATTTAGATAAATGTAAAAAAATAATTTAAACTTTTAATTAAAAATTATATCTAATACACCCTAAATTATATTTTTTGTGTTTTGAATGTACATAATTATAATTAATATTAATGCCAATAATTACAATCTTAACGAAATAGAAAAATTTTAATTTTACAAATTTTTACTTTCTAAAAATAAAAATTAAATAGAAAGTAAAATGTTTCGTTTCAATTTTATTTTTTTATACCTGTGCCTAGATAACATGATTTGATATATAAATACCTTATATTATTAAAAAATATATAATAAATTATACTTACTAATGATAGTTACAATAAAATATCGTATTCTTAAAAAGGACACTGAGAAGAGTCCTTGATTTTTAAATTACTGTATTTCGGAACTTCTAATTTATAAATTCTATAAAGGATTTTTATTTAAAGAAATTACCAAAATTTCGCTCTATGGGAGAAAAAGTGTCAATATTTTAATTTTAATAGTTTAAATTAAATAAATATATTAAATATAATTACCGACTGAAACAAAATGGTGAAAAACATAAATCTATAAATTAATACCATCTGGAAAATTTATTACATTTTTTTAATTATAATTTTACATACTAAGTATTTTGTTAAAAAAACAATTTTTTTAAAAATTATTATTAGAAAATTTTATTACAAACTAAAAAAAACACATTTAAATGCTTTGATTATAATTTTTAAAATATACTAGCTTTAAAATATTTATTTAATATATTTTTTTATAAACAAAGTTATATACAATCTAATTGAAATCAAATGAAATTAGTAATTGATATTTTTTACAAACTAAATTATGTCACGGTGAAAAAATTACCAATAATTATAATATATTATTAAATAAATAATATTAATAAATAAATACTAACTGTAAAGTACATTACTGTAAGATATTGTATAATTATAATTGATTTTTTACATGCTATTAGTTAAATTGTTAAAAATATTAAAAATATTATTATAAAAAATGTTCAACCAACAGCTAAACATAATAATGAAAAAATAAAGTTAGAACATCAATAAATAAAAAAACTAAAATAATTTTTCTTACCAACTAAATACCAGCAACATTAAATTTTTATTTTAAAAAACTTCGTCATTTTTTTAATAACTTAATCACCGACTAATTATTAAATTTAAAACACACAAGAAAGTGCATTTACTAGCTAGAAAAAAATCATAATTTTTAATATAGGAAATTAAAAGAATATTCAATTAAAAGCTGTTACTTACTGTTAAGTAATAATTATATTTTAATATTATTTTTTTCAAAAATATTACTCACTATTTAATTTAAATTTTAAATCATTATTTTATTCGCTTAAAGTATAAGACTTGTATTTTCATACCACCTTTTAAAAGTATTTTATTAATATTATTTATTTTCATTTTAAAATTCATAACTGGCTAAAAATAATACGTTTAAAATTTAAAAACCATTAAATTTTAATTTAAAAGGTATTAATATTTTAAAATATACATGCTAAGTTTATTAGTAACTTTATATTTTAAATAGTATTTACTAGCTAAAATATAAAATTAAAAAATGCATTCATAAAAAATTTACCAACTATTATATAATTTTTTATAAAAAATTTTAAAAAATAGTAATTTAATTACATACTATGTAATTCATAAATAATAATTTACAAGTGCATAATTATATATTAATTTATTACTGGCTAAATTTTATATTAATTATTTAAAAAGTTAACAAGTTGTTAATAAGAACGTTTTAATTACAAACACATTGCTTTCCTAGTCCTGGAATACATTCCTGGCATACAAAGTTTTCAGAGATTGAATACATACAATCTTTCAAAATTAATTTAAAATTTTTTAAAATATTCATACGCCTGCAAATTCCATAAACATCTCTTCCATTAAACGCTTCGCACCCTTCAGTACACGTCAAATCTTTATAAATATTATACTGACATGCGAAACAACTTATTGAACCACAAGCTACCATTAAAAAATTTTTAAAAGACATTTAAAATTATAAAAATAACATCGACAAATGTGTTGATCGTCACTCCCAAATCTAATTGGACAGAAAGCTCTACACATTAACGAATAGTTTTCGTGACTTTTGTTGATTTTACCAAAGACACAGAATTGACAACTCCTTAATCTATTTTCATTGTCTATTCTTCCACATTCTAGCAGTTTTAAAATTTTATTATATATATATATTTTTTTTACTTCTGCAATAATATTTTTCTTGTTTTGTGAGCATTTTGAGACCAAATCCGTTCTTACATTCTCTACATTCATATCTTTCAGCAACACATATGACGCAATTTTTGAATATATTGCAATTTTCATATTTTAAATAATTTTGTAGAATTTCGCATTGTTTACAGCAAGTGAGGGATGTAAATTTAAAAGGCAGTTTTGTGACCGAGATTTGTTTCCCCCAATCGCTACAAAAATTATTATATTCGGGAGGATCTGAAATATATTGTAAAATATAATCATTTGCAAACTTTACCGTATTTGCATATTCCTTCAAAATCTCTGAAATTCTCTGGACATTTTTCTACACAGTAATGTGCTATTTCACCATTCAGAATATGCTTGGAACAAAAAGTACACGATTTTTTGGGCTCATTTGCTACCACTTTACCGCATCCTTGAATACAAATTATAGTATATTCTATCCATATTTTTACTTTTGCAGCTATAATCTTTTTCTTTGTAACGATATCGCAAACCAAACGTATCAATGCAGCGAAAGCAAACCGTAGAATTACAATATTTACAGTTTCTAAAAACCTTGCAGTTGTTCACACTAATCCCTTTCTTCCTACATAAGTTGTAACATTGTGACGTTCGTAGAGTTGGACAAATTATCAAAATCAATGCGAAATTAAATAAAAAGGTAATCAACTTCATATGATACTAGTAATTTTTACCTTATAAAATAAATTATTTGTACAACATAGAAATTATATTATTTACATAAACGTTAAATGGTATATATCATCCACCAAGAAGAATATAAAAAAATTTGATTTTAAGAAAATATATTTAATTGTATAAAATGATTTATTTGGCTCCATTTTTTCATGTTTATATGCTGATTCTAAATATAATATAGTAGACATAATGAAATATTTTAATATTACTGGTCAATGGTCATGTATAAGCTATAGTAAATAATATTAATTTTACAATATAGTCTTCATGACCAATAATATAAATTGAAGAATTTTTTAAAATGAAAATTGGCAATTTTACTCTTTTTAAGAAAAAATTCATCTATGGCGATACAAAATAAAAACTAAGAGTAAAATTACCATAATTTATAAAAATATTTATTTGTTTTATATATATATTTTAATTACTCCCTTTAAAATAAAATTTATTGAAAACTTGAAATTTAATTACACCCTATATTTAAATTTAAATTTATTTTGAATTATTTGAATTATAAATTAATAGATTAACATTTTTGTACTACGTACAAAAACGTATCTAGCTCTGCCGAGGGCGTGGCGCC